>ML776865.1:1356824-1376272 GCA_009831015.1 Picea engelmannii | reverse complement strand
CAAAAACCTAACCCTAGGAGATGAAGCGCCAAAAGTCATGTGGGCCCCGTTTGGGTAAGTTGGTGCATCAACTTCCCGGGGTCGTAACTTTTGCATACGATCTCCATTTTAGGCATATGATAGCTCGTTGGAAAGATCTATCCAAGGCCTACAACGCTCAAGACAAAATGGCATCGTTAGATGCCATTTTGCAACATCAACATACCCCAAAAAACATCGTTTAGGGCCTCAAAATGGCCCCGGAAGTTCAGGACCCAAAAAAACTGCTAAAAATAGTAAATTGCCAAAATGGCTAGAAACTGTTTTGGGCCATTTGGAAAAGGTGGGTGGCCCCCGATATCCACCTGGATCATAATCAATTATAAATAAAAATTAACTTATTCATGTCAAAGAGTGGAGTTCAGACTTAGATGGAAAAGTAAATGATATTCGTATTACAAAGAGTGAGAGATTACGTGAAATGAAAATGGTTGTATGGCAGATGAAGATGATAGTTAACACCCTATAATTATTGATGATGATAATTACTTTGAAACATGAATAATATGCTAACAAATGAGCTAGTTTCATAATCTTAAAAGAAATCAACTTCTTAAAAGAATTCGAATTAACTCACAAGGGATGGAGAAAGCATTATTGCTCCATGATGACACATAGTTTATAGATTTGTCATAACCTGGACAAAATATCTTACCATGATTTTACTTTAATGTAGTTTCCATATATTATTATGATTAACTTGAATTTCATTCTTATTAAGCTAAGCAAGTCAAATGCAAATCTTATTTAAAAAATAAAAAACAAAAATAAACATTTCACATTTTATTATTATATATATATATATATATATATATCTTAACATATATATTATAAAATATAATATACATTTTAATATATAATATATTATAATATTTTATGTGTTAACATATATATAATATATATTGTAATTTATATAATATTATAATATATATTTTAATACATATAATATTTTAATGTGTTAACATATATATTGATGATAATGATGATTAACGTCCACTAAGATCTAATTGGTCTATCAGACCTTAAGAGGATAAGTGATTACTTGTGATTCTTTAGAATTTTGTTTTTGTGCTCGAAAAACATTAAGAGAAGCTTTCCAAGATCACCATACTTTTGTTGAGTTAAAAGGTTAGGAAGGTTGGTAGTGTGATCAATATTTTGAAAATGAGATATAATATGGGTATAGGCTGGACAATCTAAGAGAAAGTGATTTTCATCTTCAACCTTCTTAGTGTCACAAAGGTGACACACTCTTTCATCCCATGGCGTTTTAGAAATTGACCAACGCCCAGTTTCACTATGGAGCTAGTGAGAATTTGTTCTTATCTTAGCAATGCTTATTTTTTTCTTTACACTTGGCAAAATAGATAGATAATTTTGATCTTCTAGATTAGGGTTGATTACATCTTTATAATACCTTAATTTTTTTTTTCCTCTAACTATTTATCACACCACATTTTTTCATTTAATTTTGATTTGACATTTTTTTTAATAGTATCTTTATTCTGCAAAATGGTTTCTTCCATGATTCCCCAATAGTTTAGCCGGGCGTCTTTATGCCATCCTCGCTTGAGTTGATGGTGGTTATGACTTGATTTGGAAGCAATTTTAGATAGCCTCTTGTCTTCCATGTTGTTTAACTTATGTTATATTTTAATTTATGTAATATTTTAATATGTTATGACATGACACATCCAAAACAAAATATCAATATCATTGGTAAATATAAATTTTAAAAAATATTTTATTGTGGTGGTGTAATAAATGTTATATATGTTGTACAACCAATTAAAATTGTTATTGATTATGCAATTAATTTTAAATATTGAAATAAGTAAAGGCAACAATAAGACTTGAAATAGATTAACCAATTAAATATGAGAAAAATAAATATTTTTACTATATCAAAAAATCTATATTTATTTTCTTAAGTTAAACATTACATTTTACAAACAAATTTAAAATATAAAGTAAATTAATGTCAAATCAATAGCAAACTATATATTAAAATATAATATACATTTTAATATATAATATATTATAATATTTTATGTGTTAACATATATATTATAAAAAATATAATATATACTATAATTTATATAATATTATAATATATATTTTCATACATATAATATTTTAATGTGTTAACATATATATTATAAAATATATAATATAAATTTTAATTTATGTAATATTTTAATATGTTATGATATGGCATATCCAAAATAAAACATCAACATCATTGGGAAATGTAAATTTTAAAAAATATTTTATTGTGGTGGTGTAATAAGTGTTATATATGTTGTACAACCAATTAAAATATGTTATTAGTGGTGCCATGAGACTATAGCAATGAGTTTGTTTTTCATGTGATATTGATGTGACATTAATTTGTTTTTGACCATAAATTTGTATATGCAATGTAATGTTTAACATAGTAAAACAAATATATTTTTTTGGATATAATAAAAATATTTATGTTTCTCATTTCTAATTGGTTGATAGAATTGAAGTGTTATTGCTCCCTTCACGTCTTTCAATATGTAGAATTAATTACGTAATCAATAAATTTCATCAATCACCACATCTAAATTAAAAAGGTGTACTATGTATTTATTATTATGAATTATTATATTTATATTATATTTATTATCTAATATATTATTTATTATTATATTTATGAATATTATAGTCTTATGGTTCATTATACATTTTGAATAACAAACAACCCTCAATTATTATCTTTTGACAAAACATATTCATTACTTGTTCATTTACTTATATTAAGTTTCATTGTTCAACATGTATTTCCCAACTAACTTGGCAGGGACTGTGCTTGTTGATTATGCAATTAATTTTGAAGGCAACAATAAGACTTGAAATATATTAACAAATTAGATATGAGAAAAATAAATATTTTTACTATATCAAAAAATATTTATTTATTTTCTTAAGTTAAACATTACATTTTACAAACAAATTTAAAATATAAAATAAATTAATGTCAAATCAATAGCAAACTCATTGTTATAGCCCTGCTTTGGCAGGGACTAATAAAGCATATTGTGTATAAATCATTGATACTCTAGTAGAGGTTTTCTACTTTATTACACTTGTGCTCAAATTAATATTGTTTATCTTTTTGTTGTGTTCCACAAATATAGTTAGAGATTCTCATACCCATTAAATAGATCATGGTTTTTTTTAAATTTTAAATAAAATGATAATAATTTATTAGTCCCTGTCAAATGAGTTTGCTTTTGATGTGACATTAATTTTCCTTTTACCATAAATTTGTGTATGCAATGTAATGTTTAACATAGGAAAACAAATATATACTTTTGGATATAATAAAAATATTTGTGTTTCTCATTTCTAATTGGTTGATAGAATTGAAGTGTTATTTCTCCTTTCACGTCTTTCAATATGTAGAATTAATTACATAATTAATGAATTTCATCAATCACCACATCTAAATATATAAAGTTGTATTATGGATTTATTATTATGCATTATTATATTTATATTATATTTATTATCTAATATATTATTTATTATTATATTTATAATAAATTTATTATATTTATGAATATTATAGTTTCATGTTCAATATACATTTTGAATAACAAACAACCCTCAATTATTATCTTTTGACAAAAAATATTCATTACTTGCGCATTTAGTTATATTAAGTTTCATTGTTCAACATGTATTTCCCAACTAACTTAGTAGGGACTGAGTTACCATGCAACACTTGTTAGTAAAGGGATTATGTAGGGGTAGAATTTGAAAATTATTTTATTGTAAAAACAAAAATTAATTATATATCTAAATGTTTTTTTATATATGATTGGTAAAATATTTGTCATCAAATTTCAAAATTAAAAAGATGAAATTTATTAGATTTCAAAAATGATATTTCAAAATTAAAAAGATGAAATTCATTAGATTTCAAAAAATGATTTTAAATGCATGTTTTTTTATTAGTAATTCAACATTAACAATTGCATTAGTTTAATAGTTTTTTCGATCTTTTGAACAATTTAATATTTTTTTTTAAGGTGGCAAACTTTATCATAGTTTCTAGCTGTTATTGAGATCTACGAATGTGCACTAACTCATCAACATTATTCAAGGAAAACCACACTAACGATGGGGGCTATGATTCCAAAAGAGAGGGGGCTAAAGGGGTGTCCAAGGGGTTCCACATGCCTAATAATCCAAGCCATTTCATTATTAATGTTTACCTCCTTTGAATTATCAAAATAGTTATTGAATGCATGTAAGAGTGATTGGTGGGAAAGGCCATCTCAGTACTTTATGACAGCATGGATTGAGTACAACCACCTTTTGAGAAATTTGACAATCAAGCTTGCAAGAGAAGAAAAAGAATTTTGAGTGGGTTTTTGGGACAATTTTTACAATCATGTTTTGGGTAGCAAAGAGAGAGCCAGGTGTGGGAAAAGAACACCAACTCTGTTATGTATGAGAACAACCATGAGAGGTCTGAGTTTGATGATGTAATGAAGTCTATGTACCTGTAATGTAGGTCGTATGCATGTAAGTGCATTTCCTATTAGCCCCGTTGGGTAGCCCAGTTGGTTGGATCCCCCACTGCCAAGTCATTGGCCCTCTATCACGAGGTCGTGGGTTCAATTATCTACGTCTATCAGGGTTAGGCGCGTCACATCGTGGCCGGTCGGCTGGTCCCTTCGGGTTGACTGACAGTGACCCTGTTACAAGGAAAAAAAAGTGCATTTCCTATTGAGGAAACTGCTCAGAATCCTTGAGAAGGTTGTTGTGAGCACTCCAAAGTAATAGTTGAGAATTCATGGAGTCCCTAGCTAAGATATTTCTTGGCCAAGCGTGTGCTCTGGAGCCCTGGAGGGAAGTGGGATAGTTCAAGGAAATGTGTGGCAGAGAATGGGATCCCATTCCTTGGGTTATGTAGGTTGAGGGAAGAGAGAGCCACTGGATTGAAATTGTTGTTTGGAGTTAGAAAATTGAGTATTGGGATGTTGTGTGTGGATAATGGACAACCAAGAGGGCCAGACCTCCTTGTGGATTCAAATCCCCAACTCAAGGGTGGTTTGTTGTTAAGAGTAATGGAACAACAAGCCTATCATTGGGACACACGTCCCTTGTATGCAACCAGTTAGTTCTTCCATTAAAATATAAGTTTCCTGCTTTATTTCTCATGTTATTTCCTATGTGTATACTTTCAATTTGAATGTTGTTGTGTTGGCTTGAATGGTTGCATTCACATTTTTAAATTTGTTGTTAATTGCATGGGAATTTTTATCATGATGCAGGCATGCATTTTATTTGGGTTTAACAAACAGGTATTTTATCATTGGTATCAGAGCATGGGTTGTAGCACCAAACTTCCAAGATCTACTATAGAACAACAAGTTGTTACTTATGTGGTATTGGGTGGAAATTGAATTCACCCAACAAAAGGATGTGGGGTCGCAATCCCTGAATTTTTCATTGGTATTTTGGTTATTTAAAACGAGAGTCGAATTTGGCCCAAGCAGTTGAGACTAGAGTTTTTTGTGATGGTCGCGAAATCAAAACTGGAAAAATGACTAAGGCAAAAGTTGGAAAAACCTGGTGATATTGTGTGTATTGCCGCAAAAAATGATTTTTCTCAACAATAAGGAGTGTATCGTCAAAGAAAAATATTTTTCGTCGGTGATATATCAATGAAGAAAAATATTTTTCGTCAACGAAACGTTGGTGAAGAAAATTATTTTTTGTTAGCGAAATGTCGACAAATAAAAATAATTTTCGTCAGCAATATAGAGAATATCACACAAGAAAAATATTTTGAGGGTGATATATCATGGAGAAAATAAATTCTCAATGTGATACATCGCTGAGAAAATAAATTTTTTTAGTGACAAAGGAAGAATAAAGAAAGACTTGGAAAAAAAAATTGAGGAAGAAAGTGGAGGAAAAAGATAATCTTTCTAGGCAAAGGGTTGGCGAGAAAGATGCAAATTTTCACTGATAAAAAAAAAATTATGGGTGAAACGTCAGCGAGAAAGATAAAACTTTACATTGATAAATATCATTTTTCTGAGTGAAACGTCAACGAGAAAGATAAAAAAAATTGTCGTCAAAGATAAAAATTTTGGGCGAAACGTCAATGAGAAAGATAAAAAAAATTGCCAGCAAAGAAGTTTTTTCTAGGCGAAATGTTGAAGAGAAAAATAAAATTTTCACCAACAAAGATCATTTTTCTGGGCAATATGTTAGCCAAAAACTAAACTGTTGGAGCGATTTATCAGTCGAGAAAAGTATTTTCGTAGTGATGTATCCACCGAAAAAAAAAATTATCGATGAGGTAAGAGAAGAAGAGAAAGAAATAAAGAAATGAACAGAGAGATAAGAAGAGAAAGAAATAAAAGAAAAGAGAGAAGAAGAAAAAGAAAGAAGAGACGAAAGGAGGAGGAAAGTGAAGGATAAAGATGGACGAAGATAAAAAAGTTTGAAGACAAAAACTTGTTTTGACCATAACATGAACAGATAAACTCATAATCAGACAAAATTTAAAGGGCATGTATGCATCGATGAAGACTACAAAAGTGCCAATGTGGGCCACTGGTCATTTCTACTTAAATTTTCTAGAAAATCCAAAATAGTGGTTTTTAAAGATCTAGGTGGTGCTTAGTGATCGAGACTCAGATAAAGATGAAATTTTTATAGGAAGTAAAAAAAGCAAGGATTTATATACCTAGTTGGGATTTTGATCAAAATCTAAAGGAGTTGGAGCGGAGGTGCCAAAACAGGGAAAAATCCACTATTATGTGCCACTTTTTAGGGATTTTTGAAATCTTTGAAGTAGGAAAACGAAACCCATATCACAAATCTAGAAAAAAAAAATTAGTCGGCACTTTACCTACTCAACAATCTAGACAACTTTGTCTTGAGGAATTTTTTCCCAATTTTGCTCCATTTGGGAGATAGCCATTTTCTACTAAAAATACCAAATTTGGAGGAAATGCAAGAAGGACAAAGTTTCGAAATCCATATTGATACTATCACATCCAGAATCTGAAAGTTGTTATGTATTCACAATCATAGATACTATCAACACCTGATATAAAATTTTCCTGGTTCTTGTTAGATTTCTTTCTATAGGTGGCAGAAGTTAGTCTCTGAGATTAATTGTACCAATGAAGAAGGGCACAATTAAGTAAAAGTGGCAAATTCAAGAAGACATAACTTTTAGCTCGAAAATGAGATTGAAGCATGAGCATAATCATTGGAAAGTTAAACCAAAGAAAAACATGATGGAAGGTTTAATTTCTCCAATGAGGCATCTAGTTATTTTATAAAGCTACAAGGAAATGGGAAATTGGACTCTGTTAACCATGTAATTGCTCAATATCAAAATTTTCCAAACAATGTCAATTTTGGAAAAACATTTCCAGATGATAGAGGTACATGTCAGGTGTGGGTCTTAGGTAAGGAAGAGTGTGTATAGTCATGATAGTGCCTATGCAGAGGTATGGAGGCACATTTGGAAGTGCAATAGCCTAGTAATGGAAAGAGGCTAAGTTTTAAATAACAGGGTATTGTTGATGAGTAGGGGAACACTCAAGGATAGAGTATCATGTCAAGGGATTATTAATAAGAGGATCACATGAAATAAACGAATATTGTGTGGTCTATTGAAAGTTTTAATTTCATGGTCCAGTGGACATGGAGGAAGGATGGAGCTTGTAGAGAGGGTTGAGACAATAAAGATCTTGCAAAGGGAAGTGCATGGCTATAGAGAAGGAAATGAAAGGTTGATAAGGGATCAAGAAAAGCAGAGCCAAATTAATATTTAGTTGCTACAGAATCTGAATGAATTGAAAATACAAATCAACAAGTATTCTCACTAAAAACATGAAGCCAACATGTGAATAATGTCATTAATATGCATAGGAAGGCCAGGTAAGCCTCCATATCCTTGAAGTTAGATATGTAGTGATGGTTGCAAACCTTGCTACAAAAGAGAACAAGGATATCAGGAGGTGATGTGTGACTCATGGGATGGGTGAGTCATCTCTATGTACAAGCATAGTAATGCCTAGAAAAAGAGTTGGACTAACATCTTTTGTCCAAAAGTATTCAGAGAAATAAATCCACTTATATTATCAGAGTGTGTAGTGGAAGTAGGATACAAGTACAAATAATTTGAGGAACGCAATAAGGATTAAAATTCACTTAAAAAAATAGTGTCAATGGAAAAATGAAGAATCTATGGGAGAAGATTGGTCTTGAGTAGACAAGTAGGGTTTCAAAGGAATCACTCAATGATGTGAAGAGAAGCATTCAAAAAAAAAGTATTGAGCCAAGCCAATGGAGAACCGGAGATAATGGAAAGGGATGCAATAATGATCATGGCTAAGCAAGTTGGAGAATTCTCTCACATTAAGAAGATGGAGGGATATGAGCTACCTTATTCCAAGGTGTTGGAAGGTTCTGGTAAGGTAAAGTTGGGGCATGGTTCCTTAAGTAGAGGTAGTTTCCAATAGGATATATTGGCTGGAATTGCAAGATAGACAAGTAGGACATGGATGGAAATGGTCAGATCAGGGAACAACAATGCTCAGATGAGCATAATGATAGTGAATAGGGATGAAAGGATATAGAAGGATTCAAGGAAAACTACATAGAGCATAAGAATATGTAATAGATATGCATTGGAAGATATGCATGATGCATATAGGAAAACTAAAAGGTACATGCATTAGTAGGCATGATGGCAATGAATTCTTGGTGCATATAAAAGTGCATTAGTGCATGTGGGCATGCTTGGGCATATGATCCGAATTAGATCATCATATAAATTTTTATTTATCTTGGTACTTTATAGGTGGATAAAATTGGAGGAATCGAATTGCAGGGCCATTTTAGAGGTAGGTCCCAGTTTGGAAAATTGGGGTTCAAAACCTTCCCGATCAATTTTGAGACATTAAATGACATTTTGGAGGGTTACAGTGTCTCAAACTTGCTCCCACACCCTTGACGGTGTTCTAAACTTTGAGACCTTTCCAATAGAGCATAAAACACCTCAATCAGATCTCATATGAAAAAGTTATGCCTCCTGCAAGTTGACCTGCCATGTTGACCACCATGGTACGAGTGGATGTCATTCCAACCCTCGTTACTCAAACATGTGGGGCTAGCCTCGTGTGGATTTTCAAGAATATTCTAGAAGGCCCAAACCTTATCACTAATCGAGGGTTGATGAATTCAAAACCCTAACCCTAGATAATTGTCGAGCTATGTTAAATACTTAGCCACTAGGAGGAGAAGGCGTTCCATTTTTTGTATTGTACTTGTTCCATAGTTGAGCAGAGCATCCAAGGAGTGGTATTTTGAGAGAATAATAGAGGAAGTAGGAGATTTTGTAGCAGTCGTTTAGGCCATAGTGATAAAGGCAACTCCATAGTGAGTTCCTCTTTCTTTGTACTTAGTTTCCATAACCAAAAAAAATAGAATAGTGCATAGGCCTCACCTTGTAGATGGGTTTTCTCCCATAATGGGTTTCCCAGGATATATATTGTGATCAATTGTGTGGATGGTGTGTATATTTTTTTATGTTCTTTCATTTTTGTGTTCAATTATTTTCATAAATCTAAGCAATAAGATAGTAATAACTAATCTGGGATCTATATTGGGCTTACCAAATCTGTATCGGGGTTATAGGATCTGGATTATTATAACCATGATTAAAAAAACCATCTCTAATTCTTTTAATTCATCAAAAGTAAGGAAAACAATAAAAAAAATTAACAACTTAATACCTTATAATATTGTTGTAACCCTTCCCTTGGAAAACATGAGTAAATATGGTAAAAGGAATAGTGAAAAGGTGAAGTGAGGGAATAAAAGGGATAAAAAGGGCACTTCTAACAATGAACAGGGCATCAAAACAAAGGCCCAAAAGTTGGAATTGTAGTTGACTAGGTAAGGGGGAATATGACCTATTGATGTGGCACATTTGTGGTGTTTCCACATGTCACTGTAATTTGAAGGGTCGTTGATGTAGAGGCTTATGGTGATGCCATGTGGAGTTGATATACAAGGTATCATTTATGGTGTTGTCTACGTGTAAGGGCACATGTAGGTGGATTTTTGGCAATTGGATGCATTGCAGAATGTGGTTCTAATGGTTAGTAGTGTTATAAGGTACTACCAATGCATGGAGGAGTGCACTTGTGTGTGATGGAAAAATAAATAATTGATGGTTGGTGAAAGAATTGACAAACATATAAGGGGTCAATTGGAGGTAGGGATAATGAGATAAGGTACCCTTGGCAAGAGGTAAGGGAGGGCCAACGAAAGGAGGTGGTAGTGAGTAAGAGGGTCAAACAGAGTGTTGGTGGGACATTTTTGTAAAGTTGGTGAAGCATAAGGGAAGGTTGGTGGGGGAGTGGTAGAAACAGACAGAAATAAGGCTAGGGATACTAGAAAAAGGGGAGAAAGGGGAAATATGTAGTAGTGCCAGTTGAAACATATTGGGGGGTGACTGAGGAGAGGGGTAAGGCCCCAAAAAAGGGATACAATACTCCAAGAAATTGTCCTAAAATATAGCATATACCACTGGAAAAAGCATGTCAGTGGACAATATCGTATTTTCATTTTAAATAAAAATTTCAAGAATTTTGCAAAAAATTGAAACAAAATTTACATAACCCCAAGTTGAAGATGAACTAAATGTGCAAATCTAGAGGATTTATAACCCGATTTTGATTAAACAAGAAGTGTTCATGTCTAATTTGGCCTCTCTGAACTGAATTGTGCAATCATATCAACTCCAAAAATCACAAAACCTATGGATATAAAAAGTGCCCATGTAACTAGTTTGCAAAATACGATAATCTATCATGTTCAAGGATAAAAATTTACTCTATCACTGCATTCCTACCACATTTGAAATTGCACATGGTCGCAGGTCATAACAACACAACAAACTCACAAAAGACATGAGATATTAAGTGGTAAAACCTTTGAAAGGGAAACTTCCACATAGAAAAGTGAAAGATTAATTATTTATCAACTTAATTAACTATGTACAATGAGGACCCATGTCATTTTAATAGAGCAAATGTGTGCATGCTAACTATTGAGTTATTTGCAGTTCTCTAACTCACAACTCAAGTAGCCATGCCTAAAATAGATGAATGCTCCAAATTAAGCTTGCTTCAACTTGGGATCCATTGATGCATGATAAGAACAAGATAAATTAACTAATGTAAGTCAATATCATCTTAATAACTTCAATTTGTTTAGATATCAAATTATTTTGATAATTACAAAGATGTTTAGCATGGATATTTTATTGTCAGATGTACATAAATAATTAAATAGCATGCACACATAATTATGCACCAATAGACAACTCATCCACTATTGATAATGTTTCCAACCATTCTCATCACTACATAACATTTATATAAGTCTAAATGTTGATTTTCCCATAAAATTCAATTGCAGTTGTTAGTCTCTTTCTTTATTCCAAAGACAAAGGATTTACTTCAAGTAAACCGACTAGAGTACTATTTAGTTTATTCAACTCTATAAAATATTTTGATTCATTCACAAGTGTCTGATAACACACAATCGGTTAGCAATCATGAACTCATTAATATTCTTACATTATTGACCAATCACAAACCTCCTCTCCAAGGCAAGGCCAAGAAAGCCAAGTAGAGTAAACAAAGGATTCGTAAACTATAACATACATTGAATGTTCATAATAACTAACTAAAAATTCTTACAAAACTTTCATGTTTCTTAAAATAGCCAAAAATGATAATTGATCCTTCCACATATCCTTGAGTCTTCCTCCTTGCCAAAACATCCATCAATGTGTATTTGCAATGCTTAACCAAACCATACCAAGCCATTGGATTCCATGCCATTCAAGATTTATTGTTCCAATATATGTGTAATAACTTCATAATCACATAGTGTATTCACCATAAAAACGTTTCCAATACCAATATTATGACAAAGGGCAAATTTACATTATTTTAACTTTAATTTATTTCATATTTCTTGTTTTCAAGAAAAAAATAACCATCGAATAAATAATTAAAAATAACTAATTAAAGGAAATGAATCCAAGCTAAATATTTTAGCCCGTATAAATTTGAAATCATAAAATAAATCAACATCCCATCATTTTCCACATAATATATTTTAATTGTATTTTTTATAAAAAGATTATATTTTAATTGTATTTTTTATAAAAAGATTATGTGTTGATCACTCACAAGTAAAGGCCATTTTAATAATCTCAAAGTCTTTCAAGCAATACTCTTTTAGTCATGTCAAGGTCCTCTAATCCAAAAATCCTCCATATCCATTTTAAAAATCAAATAAAATGAATTTTAATTTTTTAATTATTAAATTATACTTATTAATAATTAAATGTCATTTTAGTCATCAAAGTCCTTAACCAAGGCTATCTTAGTCATGCCAACATCGTCCAAACAAGGATTCCTCAATTAAAAATCAAACAAAATGAAATTTTATTTTAGAATTAATAAATTAATATTATTTTTTATTTTTATTTTTCCACGAGAAAAAAATGCTCTTTATATTCAAAAGTATATAAAAATTTACATGTGTCGACTTCTCTTACAGCAGCAAAACAAGGAGAAAACCGCTAAATACTTGGTTCAAAACCATCAATGGCCCGACCTTCAAAGCGAATATCCATCAAAGCTCAGATTCTGCTAAGAAAGAATCAAATCAAAGCTTGATCTGGTAGGCAGATCCTTCGTTGCCATCCTCCCAAATAGAAAAGTGAATTTGGCTCGGAGGGAGGATCAAAGTTTTTTTAGATAGGGAGTCTGCCTCGGTGTTTTCCTCTCGGAAAATATGCTGGAAGGTAAGCTTTCTGAAAAGAAGAGTAGCATCTTTGGTCCTATCTTTCCAGCAATTAAGGGCTGCCACACGGAAGTCGGCCAGTCCGTTCAACCAATCGATAGTAAGCTTGGAGTCACCAAGGAGTAACAAGACATCGATATGGCGACTAGCCAGCACTAGAGAAGTCCAAGCACCTAATAGCTCAGCCTTTGTGTTAGAACCTTGTCCACAGTTCAATGTCCAGTGAATACAAGTATGGGGGTTTAATGTTATTTTCCCCCCAGCTCCACAAAGCGTGCCCCCTTGTTGTGAGGCCCCGTCAAACCAGGCCACCGCCCTATCGATTGGAATGTGAAAGGGACGTCGATTCGGTGGCTTTACCTGTAATGTCTTAGCAAGATTGAATGCCTCTGCCAAAATGAGAGATGAGACGTAGTGGAAAGACGGCTTCTTGTCATTAAAAATTGCAGCGTTTCTGAACAGCCAAACAAGCCAGCACAGGTGTATCGGAAGCATTGCAAGCTTGTTGTTATTCTGGATCCAGTTTTGGAAGCATGATTACACATTGTTACCACTCCAATGTGTGGAAATTTTTAGAGCAGATGAGATATATGTCCAAAGCGCACTGGTGAAAGAGCAACGAACAAATACATGCAGCAATGATTCATTGTCCCGAGCACAAAGAGCGCAGCGATTTGGGCCCTCCCAGCCGCGCGCCTGTAATTTGTCCCAAAACAATAGTTTATTTTCAAGCAGAAGCCAAGCGAACAGTTTGTGTTTTAGAGGGCCAATGTCTCTCCAAATCCTCTGTCTCCAGTTTGAAATTAATGAATTCCAGTTATGGGCAGCCAGTGCGAGGTATACATTCTTTGCAGTTAACTGGCCTGACCGATCTCCCCCCGTCCAGATTAGGGAGTCTGCCTTTGAATGCAAACGCACACCAGAAGCTTTGAGATGTTGTGAGAACTCATCCCATTCAACCCTGTGTACCGGATCTAGCTGGAGATCCAAACCGCTCAGCCACGAGTCACCCAGTGGGCCGGCAATAGACAGGCTGTAGAATTGATGTAAAAAATGGAGGTTCTTGTCTTGTAGATGAGCACGAAGCGGTGGAGAGAGAATATCTTTCATGCCTAAGCCTAGTATGCATTCGCTGCCTAGTATGCAGTCGCTGCCAACTTCGATCAGAAGACCGTCTCCGGGATTCCACAAGAGCCACTTTAATATGATCGGGAGAGTGGAAGAAAAGTTTTTCCAAGATGGTGAACCTGTTAATGGATGAACCTCCGCGAATCTGATCCAAATATGGACTGGAAGAAGGTGAAGATACTTTGCTTTGATTACAGTGCTCCAGAGTCCTCTCTTTGTTAATAATCTCCAAAAGGTATTGGTCGAAAGTGCCTTGTGAAAGAGAGGCAGGTTTTTGAGACCCCAACCTCCCATCGACTTCGGTTTAGAAAGCTCCTCCCATTTGCTGAGATGAAAGCATCTGTTCTTCTTACAACCAGACCAAAGAAATGAAAAGGTGAGTTGATGGAGCGACTTCAAAACGGTGGCTGGGATGTGTGCTAAAGCCATCCAATAGACCGGAAGGCTTTCCAGCACCGCTTTAATCAATATATATCTTCCCCCCATAGAGAGAAATCTGTGCTTCCAGTTGAGTATTCTACCTTCGAATCTGTCAATAAGCCAAGCCCAATCTTTTAATGTGTATCTGGAGGATTTTAAGAAGTAACCTAAGTAGGTAAAGCCCTCCTCAAGCTCGATAAATCCAATGCCAAAGAGCTCACTTAAATCGAGTTTTAAGGAATCCTACGCATTTGAATTCAAGAAGGTGGATTTAGTGGCATTGATTTCTAAACCAGAAACATCACAAAATGAAGATAGGATCGAATGTATGATGGACCATTCGGAAAAATTAGCATTTTTCAAGATCAAAACGTCATCAGCAAAAAGTATATGAAGAATATGAGTCAGCCCTGCCACTTTAACTCCTTTCAAGAGTCCCTCTGCTTGTTTGTTCTTTAGTAAGATGTTGAGACCTTCCAGGATCAATATGAAAAGAAGGGGGGAGAGTGAGCAGCCCTGGCGGAGCCCTCTCTCACAATGAAAGGCCTTTGTAGCTTCACCATTGATTAAAATAGCCAGGGTTGCCGAGGAGATACAGCCCATTATCCAATTTGTTGTAATAGTGCCAAAACCGCTCTGGATAAGGATGAGGTGCAGAAAATTCCAATTTATGCAATCGAATGCCTTTTTAAGATCCAGTTTTAGGAGAATGGCTTGTAGATTTTTTGTCTTAATGTTGTGGATGCATTCTTGTGCAACGCCAACAGCATCAAGAATCTGTCTACCTTTGAGGAAGCCAAGTTGTTCTTCGGAGAGCACCCTAGAGAGATATGGTCAGAGTCTACCAGCAATGATTTTAGAGATTATTTTGTAACAGAGATTGCATAGCGAAATGGGGCGGAAATCATTGAAATGCCTAGGAAAATTTGATTTCAGAATCAAAACAACAAAGGTTTTATTCAGTTGTGAGCTTACAATCCCTCTTGTTCTCGAGTCTTCAATGACATCAAGAATGTCTTGTCCCATTAGTTCAAAAAAATGAAGGAAGAGTTCGACCGACCAGCCGTCAGGTCCTGGGCTTTTCTCCCTTTTAAAACTTTTGATTACCTCAAGTAGTTCCTCCTTAGAACATGGGGAATGTAACAAATTTACCTCCTCGGGAGAAATCATTCTTGGAAATAAACTGGCAGTTGTTGTCTGCGCTGCAAGTGAAGGAGCAGGAGGAGCTTTGAAAAAGGATCTTGGAAAAAAATTCATGTGATGTAGCATTGTACCAAAAGTTTAATAAATAGTGCTGAGGAAAGAAATTCATCACATAGCATTGTGCAAAAAGTTTAATAGATAGTTTATTTTTTTTTTATTTTTTTTTTTTATTTGAAAGTAAAGGATATTTTCTTTCTGTTAAAGTTTTTATATAATTAAAATTATTTTAATTATATTCAAAGTTTTCTAGTAATGACTTTTCAATTTCTATTTTAATTTTCAAATAGAATGAGTTTTAATTTTTTAAATTATTCAAAATTATATTATTTTTTGGAAAAATTATTTAAAATTTTGAATTTTTTTTTATCAAGCAATCCATTGTGTTTTATTAAGGGTTCAATAGATATCCAATGTAAATTTGAAATTTATTTTATCAAGCAATTTATTTGTGTTGTATTAAGAGTTTAATAGATATTTAATGTTTAATGTAATAATCAACAATAAATAAGTGAAATTAGTAACAAAGTTGCTTATACCTACCTCTTAGAAATATGTTAATGTAATAGTTGTAGATAATCCAAAGTGAAAAGTTAAAATAATTATGAAACATTTAAAACTTGTAACAATGTATTACTTGTGCATTGCCTAAAATCAAAATGGAAATAAGAGTGGCTACTCCATGTGTTTAAAAGTTGAAGTAGAATTGAACAAATTTAGGTGTTAGTAACTATTGACAATGTCACAAGTGTAAATTGAAGTTTTCAAAACATTCTTAAAATAAATAAATTGATGAATAAAAGATGTTGCATATTAACACTACTTGGCTTGTAAGGAGGTTAGGGGTGAAGGGTTATATCCCACCCAAGAGTATGAGGTAAGAGGTAAAGAAAACTCCCTTTAGTGGGATAAGCTTCCATTGTCTATTTAATGTTAGCCTTGGGTTAGGTGAGAAGGGGTAATGTGACAAGTAAATCCACTTGATTGCTACTTGCTTGAGGTGAGATTACAACTATTAAGCAACACATGATACTAGAGTGGAGGTTTACAAGCCGAGATACTAGCTTTGGAGGGATGATTATCCCTTTCAATTGGCTAGAATATTTAAAGGGGATATTTCCATGGAATGATAGATTATTCCAAGGGGATATTCCCTCCATAGAATAAAGTCTATTCTCTAAGAGAAGAAGGAAGTTTATTCCCCGAAGCTAATTCGTTGCACCTGATTCAGGACCCAAAGTAGCTAGGGTTAGGACCAAACTAGCTAAAGGGAAAGAAGGTTTGAGTTAGTGGATTAATGGTTAGAGGGTGTGCTGGTTAGTGGGTAAATGGTCAGGGGGTTAGTAGATTAGTGGCTGGGGTTATTTTGAATTGGGAGTTAGTAGATTAGTGGTGGGGTTATTTTGAATTATATATGGGTTACATATTAAGGGGTTTATGGTATTGGGTTGGAGTTGGTGGATTAGTGGATCATGTTTAACTTAAATTTATGAGGTTAGTATGTTAGAAGCTAAGAGTTTAATGACTTGGTAATTAAATATAAAAAATAAATTAAGGGGTTGGTGAGTTATTTATACTCTTAACAATGAAACTTTATACCAACCATATAACTTTTCACTATCCAACTATGCATATTTTTCGGTACTTCCTCTAGAGTTATGAGGTTATATCAGTAATTCAAATTTGTATAGTATGGTTAAATGTTTTTGGTTTTCAAATCTAATTATATTATAAACTTAAGTATATGAGAAAATTTAGATATATTAATTAACATAATTATTGAGAGGAATTTATTATTCATAATCAACATGAATTTTACATCATAAAAAATAATTTGAAAAGTGGATTAATTTGTAGCCAATGTGCTTTGACTTTTATATAATTTGCAATTTTTTCACTTTCTACCTAAGTCTCCAAAAAATTATCTATTAAATTGATTATTCTTTAAATTGAAAAATAAATTTTAAATTTCCTAAATATAATTTTCTATTTTGGGATTGGTTGTTAACTATGAATAGACAATTTTTATGGGATTGGGCTAACTCTGGAGCAATCTTCCCTCCCGAGTTAGGTTTTACACTTAATTTTCATATTTTAAAAAATAATTTTAAAAATTAAAAAGAAAAAAAAAATCAAACATTTTGCCATGTGTAGTTATTAATTATAGCCATCAATACTTATTTGTACACATGTCACATCTATTCATGTCACTTCTATTAATTATTTTAGATATTAAATAAATATAATAATAAGAGTTTGAAATATTGAAATTATGTTTTAAATTATTTTTTTTAATTTTCCAATTAAAACCTTTATGATAAAAGTGAAAAAATCCCAAATTATTTAAAAGTCAAAGCAAATTAACTACAGAGCAATTACAATATACTCTACCTTTGTAACACACCCACTATCAAAATATTGAAAAAATTTCGGATTAATCTCCCTCAAGTGAGAAATCTCCAGAAAACCGGCATTTGCGAAATACCAACCCCTGGTGAAATATCGGGATTCGGGGTTTCTAATGTAAAACTCATTCACCCCTATGACTCGTGTTCCTCCGAATTCCGATGCGCTCCTCACGCATTAGCTTCCTAGGCCAAGCATGTGGTTCATTGCCTTTACGGCCGTGGTCTTACCTCCTTTCGGGGCAACTCCTATCGGGGTTTCGGGTTTCCTGAGGTCGCAATTCACGAGTCCTCGGAACTCGCGATTCTCCGATCCCCGATATGCCCCTAACGCTTTAGCCCTCTAGGCTAGCTCTGTCCTCATGTGACCTTCTACCATATGTCCATCACTCTATAACTACCCATCGGGGTTTCGGGGTTTATGATGTCGCGATGCACATGCCTTCGCAAATTCCGATTCCCCGATCCCCGATGCCACTTGGCGTGAACTCATGGCCAAGCTCGATCTTTCGACATTTGTCCCTTGTTCCGACGCCTATGGCCCACACCCCTTATGATGGCGTGGAGTGACACCTATCCTCCACTGGAGCGCTATAACTAGGGGACCGTCGCGTTTCGGGATTTCGCAATTCCTCATGTCGTGAGTTTCTTGTCATCGAGAATCCCGAATTGCCGAACTACGAACCCTCGGAATCTTCTGACACGCGTCCTCGTCATGAATGGCTCAGATTTCATCGGGAAATCGCGGGTCGCGATTTCTTGATGCACAATTTCCTTACCATCGGAAACTCCGATAAACAAAACTCCAAAGGCACCCGATCCTTTGCCACCTGTCCCCGCGGACGGACGGCCCGGATTGATTCTCGGGGTTTCGGGACTTATGATGTCCTGGTTCTCATGGCCTCGAGAACTCCGGTTTTCCAATGCGTCAAACTCCGATAGCGCCTTGATCTTCGACACCTGTCCCTCAGATGGACGACTCAGATCCTATCGGTAAATCGCGGATCGCGATTCCGAGTGGCAAGAGTTCTATGTATTCAAAAACCCCGATATGACGAACTCCGACTCTCTGGGATCCTCTGCCACGTGTCCCTGCTGTTTGACGGCTCAGATCTTGTCAGGGTTTTCACTTGGATTTCCTCGAGTGCTTGTCCACAGAAATGTCGATCTCCCGATGGCAATTATCCCGATTCCCCTCCAGATCTCGTGACATGCGTCATGCATAATGGACGGTCCAGATTCAATCGGGAAATCGCGTATCGCGATTTCATTGTGCAACGGTTCTACACTCCTAAAATTCCCGATGAGTGAAATCCCGATGCCTCCCAGAATGCCGACACGTGTCCTGCCGAGATC
>ML776865.1:1325406-1350944 GCA_009831015.1 Picea engelmannii | reverse complement strand
TTAAATATTTAATCTTTACAACTACTTTAATTTAAAAGTGTTTTAGTTTTTTCTAACTATTTAAATGTTTTCAATAATATAAGAGTCTTTTAACTTTCTTCTTTTTCTTTCCTTTTTATTTTTTATTTTTCCATTTATATATTTAATCTTTACAATTACAATTACTTTAATTTAAAAGTATTCTAAATTTCTCTAACTATTCAACTTCTTATTTATAAAATTTGTTTAAGTCTCTCCAACCATTTATTTTTTATTTTTCCATTTATATATTTAATCTTTACAATTACAATTACTTTAATTTAAAAGTATTCTAAATTTCTCTAACTATTCAACTTCTTATTTATAAAATTTGTTTAAGTCTCTCCAACCATCCAAACAAAGTGTTGAAAACTTGCATAAAAGAAAAAAAAAAAAATAATGTAATAAGTGGTTATCATTATATTTTTAATTAATATGGAAAAAAAACAAAAACTATTTAAAATATATACATTTGAGATAACACATAACATATCTAAAATATAATTAAAAAATAAATTATAAGTAACATATTTATCTTAAACAAGTAAAATTTGGAGCAAAGTTGTTTATATCAATCTCTTAGAAATGTTTTAAGGTAATAGTTGTACAGAATTTAAAGATAAAAACTAAAGTAATTATAAAATACTTGAAACATTTAAGTGTTAATAACTATTTTCTTTTTTAAATAAAAAAGGTGGAACCTGCTATATTAGAGAGGTAAAAAACTTTTGCAGAATGTACAAAAAAGTAGGCCTGGAGTTACCAAAAATGTTGCCGATAACCGGAAACTAGCATAGGTAAAACAAAGTAGCATGATAAAACGTAAAACCAAGTAGCATGATAAAACGTAAAACAAAGTAGCATTTGTCCTGCCCGAAGGAAACCAGGACAGATGTCTACAGTCCAAATATACATAAAACAATAACAAAGTAAACTAGGAACCAAGAGCATAAAAACCTAGGTGTCAGGTGGCTTGTCGTCCTCGCCCTTCTGCCACGTGAACCCAGCCGGGATGGCAAAAGCTTGCGCGCAGAGGGGGCATTTCCGCTGAGCTGGTGCATTGGAGAAAGCATCGAGGAGCATGTCAATGCGATGTCCCATGATGTGGGCCTGATCCTCCAGGTCAGACATGTGGCCACGAAGGTCAAACACAAGAGCCAGGTGCTCTTCCCGGAGGAGAGAGCCATGCAAGCTGCCACCCACATTTACCGAGTCCGTCGCCACTCCAGAACCAACGTCGAACTCCCTCTGCTCCACAGCAACCTTTGCACCCGTCGTTCCTGCTTCCTTCACCTGTATGTCATGGCTACTGACATTGTCGTCGCTGAGCCAGGGAATTTCTTCCACAATGCACCCGGGGATGTAGTCGTCCTGTGCCGGGATGGGAGTGTGTTTCTCCTGAAGAGTCGCCTCAGTGGCACGAGTCTTTTCCACTATCGTCAAGTCCTCCATGAATGGGTCTTCCACCACTACGCAGGGTGGAAACTCCTCCTCAGTTCCAGCATCCTGCCGGTCTTCCGGGGTATTGGTCTTAACGTCACGGCTACAACCGGATCCTGGTTCAGCTATGGTGGCGAGAAGCGTCGACTTCTCTGCCCTGGATTTTTTCCTGAGAATGGAGGTCGCCAGAGCCAAGGCGTGCTCCAATTGCTCTCTCCTTCGCCACTGCGCCTTGTGTGCATCCCAGGCCGCGCCACGGCAAGGTCTGCCTCTTTTCCGAGCCATGGTGAAAGAACAGAGCGAATACAGTAAAAGGCAGGTGAGCCAAGACGAAAGTAAATTTAGTTGCAGGGCACGGGCAAGCTTAACCTGTCTCGCATCATACAGAGAAAGATACACCGAAAGTGTTGAGAGTCTGGGCGCAAAAGAAGCTGGGCTGCACCAGAGCGTTCCAGCAAGAATTAGAGCCGAGGCAGGTGCAGCCCTACTCTGTCCAGGCGTATAGAAATTCACATACACAGGAGCCGAGGTCATCTGCCCACACTTAACCTCTCCCATCCCGAGTGCGATGTGGTTGTTAATGAACGCGCGAGGGAGGAGTACTTCCATCCTGTGTCTGCTGCAAAGGCCGTCCCCCATCGCTAATGCTAGCTTGTGGGTGGCGGCCCTCGGCATTTAAGCCCAGGCCGAGTGCGCCTCCAGCTGTCACCAAATAGCCGCGTGTCACCCCATCCGGGGCCAGTGTTAATAACTATTGATAACTTCACAAGTGTAAATTAAAGTCTTCAAAACCTTTATAAAATAATTTGATGAATAATATACATGGCATATTAGTCGTCTACACACATGGTATCAAAGCTATTTAACGTCATCTAATCAAACATTTCAAACTATCATAACATAACTAGTTATTTGTAATTCATTTAAAACTTTTAATATTCTAATTTCATTATGAATGAAGATAAAAATACAAAATTCAACTTAAATAAAATGATATAATTATTATAGTATTAATTCTTAATAATTAAAAATTCTTAAAATTATATGTGATAAATTGAATAAAGTTATTGAATAATAATTTATAACTATATATCATTTTTAATAATTAAGAAAATAATATTAAGACTATTTGTTTTAATATAATTAACAAGTGATAGCAAATCTTGATAAATTTACTAGGTATTGGTTTAAAAGATTTATAAATTAACGAGGCCATAACTTCCTAGTACCTTTAGGTAGGAATGGAGTCACCCATATGTAGTGGTTGAGTGTATGATACATACATAGTGCCACTCACAGTGACACATATGTGGACCAAAGCTCCCCCTTATGAAGTCTCCTTAAGGCCTACTAAATAAAATTCCAACAAAAGAACATTGTTGCCACTCGGTAGGGGTGATGACTTTCTTATCATTGACTAATACTACATTTCAACTAGGGCTTTATTTGGTACCTTAAGATAGCCATGGGGACCTTAGAGGTAGTGGTCAAACATGTGGCATATGAATTTCACTACCTGCATGCACACATAAGTTCATAAAAATCCACCCCATGTTTTCCTCAAGGCCCACCAAATGATATATTTACCCAATACCTTAAGGTATCCGTATGAGAAATTGGAAGTTGTAAATGTGTGGGGAATATTGTAATATCATTGACCCAAATTATTAATTCTTCCTATGTAAAAATGATATGAAACCCTTACAATATTTTGCTCAATGAGGAATATTATCAAACACATGGCAAGCACACATAAATAGAGAAGAATAATATGGCATCTTATTATGAATGGGAACAACAATACAAATATCGCTAGCGGATGTAAAAACAACTGCAGAACAAGACTACGAATATAAACTATTGGCTGCTAGGCAGCCACACAATCTGCTACAAAACACACAAGGAAACCCAATATGATGCCAACATAGAAACCGAGGCTCTCCAAGATTCCCACTGCTCTGCTCCAATAAACTTCAAGATCTTCAGAAAATACCACAAGACAAAGACTCCAAATGAACTCTCCTTTTTCTAGTTAGGGTGGGTATTGCACCACCGAAACTAAACTTGTACTAGAAGGGTTTTCCCCAAAACCCCAACGAAAACGTTGGCTACAAGAGAACTCAAATAAGATATCAAATCATAATTCCCAAAGAGGTAGGCTCCCATTCTATTTATTCTTCTTCTCTGATTCTTCTAGATCTTCCTTCTTGACCAAATCAAACCTTCACTTGATTAAAATATACTTATTTATTTTATTTAATATGTCTTTAGGGTTTGATACTTTGAATCCCCTTTTTATTTGTTGACTATAGCCTATGGGAATCGTGTAGGATAATGAGTCATCAATTGGAGGGGGACATTACAGTCCTCCCTTACCGTAATTACTTGCCCTAAAGAAATTTTAGATCAGGGTGCTGTAAAATCTATTCGCCTTCCCATGTAGCATCTTTTGCAGGAAACCCCTTCCATATGACCAGGTAATCTAGAATAAGTTTGCTTCTCATTCTTTGTTCCTGTACATCCACAATCCTTTTAGGTGCCCAAACAAATTTTCCTTCCTCATCTAGCGGAGGAAGATTTGTCGAAGCGGTGACATGTTGGCCCAATGCCTTTTTTAGGCATGACACATGGAATGTGTTGTGGATTCTTCTTCCCTCTGGTAGCTCCAAATCATATTCCACCTCTACAACTCTCATGATCACTCTGTAGGGTCCGTAAAAATGTGGTTTCAACTTCTCTTCACCACTCTTCTTCAATGAAGATTGTCAGTAAGGCTATAGCCTAAGAAAGACTAGGTTCCTGACCTCAAAATTGTGCTCCACCCGATGTCTATATGCATACACATTTTGTTGGTTCTAAGAAACCTGCAAATTCTTCTTTAGGATCCTCAAGATGTCCTGACTTTCCTACAACCAATATTTGGCCTTGGGATCCATTCTCTCTCCAAATGAAATATCTACAAATCATGGGGCATCATAGCCATACAATGCCCCAAATGGATTCATCCTGATGGACATGTGATGAGTGGTGTTGTAACAGTGCTCCACGAGAAGCAACCATTTTATACATGCTAGTTGTTGTCCTGACACATAGTTCCTCGGGTACCTTTCTACCCATGTTTTCACTATCTCAGTCTTTCCATATGTCTGGGGGTGATAGCTAGTACTAGGTGTAAAATATGTCCCAGATAACCTGAATAGCTCCTGTCAAAATGCACTGAGAAACCTGCTATCCCAACCACCGACTATGTTCCTCGGAAGACCGTGGAGTTTGAACACTTCTCTAAAGAAGATATTTGCCACTTGAGATGCATTGTATTCTGAAGGAATGGAAACAAATTGTGCATATTTGGTCAACCTATCTACCACCATATAAATACAGTCCCTACCCTGGAATTTTGGTAACCCTGTAATGAAATCCATGAAAATTGTCTCCCATTTCCTCTCTAGAATAGGAAGTAGTTGGAGTAATCCTGTTGGGTGTGTCATTTCTAACTTGTTCTGTTGACAAGTCCTTCACTCCCTCGTGTATCGTAGTACATCCTCCTTGAGACCCTTCCATGAGAATCTCTCTCTCACATGTCTATAAGTCTTCAAGTACCCTGGGTGGCTGGCTAAAGGGGCATCATGAACTGCCCTCAAGATCTTATCCTTGAGCATGGATTCAGGGACAAGATAGATCCTCTCCTTGTAGTAGATGATATCATCCACTACTTTGTATCTGTCATCCTGGTTGGTACCTTCCATCAACTCACAAGCAGATGTATTTTTGGAATATTCCACTAAGAGGGTAGATTTCCAATCTGTTGAGACCTCGGTGAGGGAAAAGACTAAAGGCCTCCTGGAAAGGGCATCGAAAACTACATTCTTCTTTCCCTTAACATATTCAATATCAAATTCATAGGCTTGTAACTTACTCACCCACTTATGTTGTCTTTCGCTCAAATCCTTTTGCTCCAAAAAGTATTTCAAGTTGTTGTGTTCAGTCCTCACTACAAAACGTCCTCCCACTAGGTATTTTCGGAATTTGGCCAGTGCATGAATAATAGCCAACATCTCCTTATCATATATGGAGTAAAAACTTTCTGGTTCCCTCAACGTCCTGCTTTCAAAAGATATGGGATGACGGTTTTGCATCAGCACCGCTCCTATCCCTTCTCTGGATGCATCACACTCCAATAGAAATGGCTGAGAGAAATTTGGAAGTGCTAGTACCGGGTAAGTACTCACTACCTTATTCATTCGTTCAAATGTTGTTTGTGCTTCCTCGGTCCACCTAAATTCTCCCTTTTTTGTCAAATCTGTCAACGGTGCCCCAAGTTGTGAAAACCCTTTCACAAATCGTCTGTAATAGTTTCATATCCCGAAGAATCCTCCCAACTCTATGATCGACCTGGGCGTAGGCCAATCTAAGATCTCTTGAATATTTTCTTGATGCACCTTCAATCCCTCAACACCTATTATGTGCCCTAAATACAGGATCTCCGTCAATCCAAATTCACACTTTTTCTCCTTGGAAAAAAGCGATTGATCTCCATAATGTTGAGAACCTCATCCAAATGCCCCAAATGTTCCCTCCACATCTTACTGTAGATCAAAATATCATCAAAGAACACCAATAGGAACCTTCTCAACTATTTTTTGAAGATATGGTTAATACACAACTGGGAGGTAGTTGGTGCGTTAGTCAACCCAAAGGGCATGACCAAAAACTCATAGTGACCATAGTGACATTAGAATGTTGTTTTGTGGATGTCCTCCTCTCTCACCCTGATCTAGTGGTATCTTGATCGAAGATCAATCTTCAAAAAATATACTACTCCATGTAGCTCATCTATCAACTCGTCAATTCTTGGTATCGAGTATCTGTTCTTAATAGTCTTCTTGTTTAGAGCCCTGTAGTCAATGCACATTCTCCATGTGCCATCCTTCATCTTCACCAATACTATTGAAGAATAAAATGGACTAGAGCTCGGCCAAATGTATCCCATCTCCAACAACTCATGTATGTCTATTTATATCTCATCCTTGAACTTATTTGGGTGCCTCTATGGTGTATTAATCATTGGTTGGGCCCCTTCCTCTAACTCAATGACATGTTTGAATCCTCGTTCTGGTGGTATTCTTGTTGGTAGTGGCCCGAATACTTTATCATGCTTACCTAGTAACTCCTGTATGTTTTCATGGTAATGTTGATTATACTGGGATGGCTTCTGCATTATGACCAAACACTCTGTTGCGCATGCCACATATCTGTGTCTAAATAGAGCCTCCATGCATTTGTTGGATACAACCTTGGGTGCTCTTGATGATATACCATTCAGGGTAACCCGTTGACCCCTAGTGTCTATGAATTCCATCCTCGTCTTTTGATAATTCATTTTGAAGTCTCCAAGGGAATATAGCCATTGTACTCCCAATACCACATTGGTTTCTGCTAGTTCCACCACATAAAAGTCATCGGTCAATGTGTAGTTTCCCAATGTCACATCCAACCCTCTAATCCTTCGGGTACACGTCATGTTGTACCCATCTGCCACTACTACTTCAAACCCCTCAAATTCCTTTGTGGGAATTTGTCTCCTGGTAACCAATGTTGCATCTATGAAATTATGAGTGGCCCCTCCATCAATCAACGTTGTAAATCTTTGTCCCTTCATAATGCCCCTAATTCGGAAGGTATAGTACCTAGGGACTCCTGACAATGTGGCTATGGTCACCTTCTTGGCCCTTCTTATAATGGTGCATGTTCTAGAATTTCAAGGTGTGGTGCCTCACCACTGTTCTAACCCTCATCTGGATTGTTTATGTTCTCCTCCTCACCTTCATATTTTTCATCATATAGTACTACAAAATAATTTACCTTTCCCTTTCCCATACATTGGTGACTTGGTTCCCATGGATCCTTGCAAGTAAAGCATAGTTTATTTCTTCTAAGCTCTCTCCAAGTGTCTTCATCCAACCTGTCTTTCTCTGTCCATATCTTATGGGGAAACTTTATCGCCTACCCCTTCTGAGGAATCAAGGTCTTTATTGGGGCCTTTCTGACCGTCGTCTTCCATATCCTAAGTTTTATTGATGGCATCATGTAATGTGGGTGGCCTAAAATCCCTGATCCAGCCCTTCAAGGGTTCAGTTAGCCTCTCTATAAATAACATCAATAACCTTTGTTTTGAGATATCAGTTACCTTGACATCCAAACTATTAAACTCTGTGATAAATGCCTCTGGTGTACCTGTCTGTCTCAACTGGGCCAACTCCCTAAAATGAATTTCAGGACCCTTCCTTTTGAACTTGTCCATCACCCTCTGGGTGAATTCTACATAGGATGTAATGTTAGCATGACCAAGGGTGACCAACCCATGATGCCACCATTCATGAGCCTCCCCATCCAAATGTAAGGTGTCAATCTTGATTTCCTCTGCTTTGGTCATTGGGTTGAGCTAGAGTTAAGTGTCCATCTTCTGCACCCAAGCACTAGTTGAACTCTTAGTTGATCCATTGAAAGAGGGAATAGCTAACCTGCCCACCTTGTGCATAAGATCATAGTTTTTCTAGTACTATACTACTTTGCTCCATTCCCTTGGTTTGTTCTTATATTTAGCATTATAATAGTCTTGGAAAGAAAATGCTTCCTAGAAACCTTCTAAGGGGATCACTATCATGGTCTTGTTGTTCTGGATATTTTGTTTATTGCTCCTTAAGAAATTGTGGTAATGATGACCTTGGTATTTTACTGCTACTTGTTGGTGAGCCACTTTGTATTGGAATATGAGTGTTGTTATTCTCCCTATAGGCCCTACTACTTTGTTGACTTCCCTCTGCTTGATTCCCATTGTAGCCTCCTTGGATTTGAATGAGTTGTGTCACGAATTGTGTTGTCTTTTGTTGGATCACAGTCATCTATAGTTGTCCTGCAACTATAGATTCCAAAAATTGTTGGAATTTGTCTTCACCCTGGTTCCCCATGCTTCTTTCTAGTTCTAATTCTGAGGAGATTTCTTCTGACTTCCTCTCCGGTGATTTGTTAGAGGGTTATCCTCCACCCCCTTTCTTCCTCGGCATTACAGGCTAGCAAAATCACCAATGTATGCACACAATACGATTTCTTTCCCATTGTTTCTCCTCACTGTAAATCGCGCGGGTTTTTCCGGAAAAACCATGAAAAACTGCCAAAATTAAAATGATGATAACTTTAGTTTCGGGACTCCGTTTCGGATTTTTTTTTTTTTCAAATTGGGTATTTTTCTAGAGGAATTCAAATACCCAATTTTGTTGGAAAATTTTGCCCAGAGAGTTTCATATCTGAGCCTGAAGTGCGCCGCCCTCTTTTCTTCCAAACAAATTCTGCATTTTTTTTTTTGGCTAAGGAAAGTGCTCTGATGTAATCATAGGTTTGAAAGATCACTAGTTTTGATACCACTGTAATATCATTGACCCAAATTATTAATTCTTCCTATGTGAAAATGATATGAAACCGTTACAATATGTTTTTCAATGAGAAATATTATCAAACACATGGCAAGCGCACATAAATAGAGGAAAATAATATGACATCTTATTATGAATGGGAACAACAATACAAATATCTCTAATGCCTGTAAAAACAACTGGAGAACAGGAATATAAACTATTGGTTGTTGGGAAGCTACACAATCTGCTACACACACAAGGAAACCTGGTATGATACCAACATAGAAATCGAGGCTCTCCAAGCCTCCCACTGCTCTGCTCCAGTATACTTCAAGATCTTCAGAAAATACCACAAGACAAAGACTCCAATTGAACTCTCATTTGTCTAGCTAGGGTGGGTATTGCACCACCGAAACTAAACCTACGTTGGAAAGGTTTTTCCCAAAAGCCCAACGAAAACGTTGGCTACAAGAGCACTCAAATAAGATATCAAATCATAATTCCCAAAGAGGTAGGCTCCCCTTCTATTTATTCTTCTTCTATGATTCTTCTAGATCTTCCTTCTTGACCAAATCAAACCCCCACTTAATTAAAATATAATTATTTATTTTATTTAATATCTCTTTAGGGTTTGATACTTTGACTCCCCTTTTTCTTTGTTGAATATAACCTACGGAATTGTGTAGGCTAATGAATCATCAATTGGAGAGGAACATTACACATATGCATAGAAATATATATCCAATTTTATTTAAAAATTTTATTTAAGATATGGTCTAGTTTAATCATTGTGAAATAATAGAATACATATTGAATTTGTCCAAAGGATTTGGAAAAAATGGTAAGAAATGATAATTTTCACATTCTTAACCAATGTTTCATTCTTATAAAGTTTTACTCATCTTTTGAAAGTCTTATGAGGTCACCTAAGAGTACGGTTTGAATTGTACTACCTATAACTCATGTTATGGATGCAAATCCACTTTTATATTATATTTAAAATTCAAGAATTATGTTAAACTTCAACCATTTAAAAAAACTAACAAAAAATAATATGAAATTGAATAATTCATTATTAAAATGACATTTTATTATAAAAGGAATAGTAATTTGTCTTAAGGTGTAGTGAAAACAAAAATTAATTTAAATAAGATAAGAAATAAACAATAAACAAAATTTAAACAAGTTAAAAAAAAAACATCATTAATAGGTATATAATGTTTTATGTATAAGAGTGTAGATATTAGGTGACAAGAATGGAGCAGACTGCAAAAGATGTGGAGGGTACCTTCCAAACTCTAGTTACGTCGAAGGGAAAGGCGATCATCACCTGGTGGGAAAAGGAATTAAAAGACAAGTGCGAAGGTAAAGCGTGGGATGCATTGGTATAGGAAGCAGACTGGGTAACTGATCCGAGGGCCACGTAGCCCAGAGAAACCCTCTACCATAAAACGGTGGAGATGGCTTGACTAACCAAGATGATGATTGGAAAAGTGAGTTCGAAAATGGAAGACGTTAGACAGGAGGAAAACATGGAAAACAAGAAAATGTTGGACGAGATCCTGCGTCGCCTCAGCAGTCTGGAAACTATTACCAAACTGTTAGTAGAGGTAGAGAAGGACCAGAAATCCAAGATGGAGCGGTTGGTTGCTCAGTTCTACCTCTACCTATGCTATGTGCATCACGTGGATATCACGTCAACTGATGGACATGGTGTGCCAACCCAAATCAAGAAGACTCGACGCACGATCTTCCAGAAGGATGATAACAAGAGCCAGGCGGAGGGTGGGAAGAAACACCTCATAGTCCCAGACTAGTGAATTGTTAGTCTAGTGGCAGTAATGCCAGGCGTTGTCAGGTTAGCTCAGACCTACTACTCACTCTGGTCTAGTGGCATGTTTCAGTTTCTTCTTTTTAATGTCTATGTTTTTTTTCTTTTTCTTTTTCTTTTCTCAAACTAGGTATAGTAGGTCTGGTCTGGATTCCCTTGGTGGCAGACCAGTCCCACCCCTTGTAAATATCAGCTCGCGCAACTCGGGACCCCCTGGTCTGGTTTCCTTCTACGCAGGCCAAGATTCTCTCTTTTTTTATGTATCATAATGTTTTTACACTAATACAACTTCCTACACTCACTTACAAAAAAAAGTGTAGATATTGGAGAATTAATTATCTTCAAAGAGTATAGATAATATATCTTAAAATTTATGAATAAATATGTATATAATGTTTTATGTATTGTGTTTAAATATTTACTGCGTGTCTTATGCAATGTGAATAAATATTTGTTAGTAATAAAATATGTTGTAAATAGAATGTATATTAAAATTATAATCGAAAATATAAAGGTATATTGTGATTAAAATGCATATTAAAATTATAAAGAAAAGTATAAAGAAAATATCATAAATTATAAGTGTAAATATATGTTTGTATTATAATAATAAAGAAATTAAATTAATATAATTGGTAAAGAAAAGCTATAACAATTTTTTTACATATTTTTATTTTTATTTTGATTTAGTGGATTTCATAGATAATTTTAGGGGTTAAATTTTCCAAATGGGTTAAATTTTCATGTTTTTTTTTTTAAATATTTGTCAATTTTCATTTTTTCTAAAAACAATTGGTCTAAATTTTACAAAATAAAATTATTTTAGCTTAAAAATCACCAAAATTTTATAGAAACTATATAAAATCCTTAGAAATTTGAATATTTTTACAAAAATATTGCCAAAAATTTTACATTTTGCATATTAAAAACTAGTAAGATTAGCCCATATTTCTACATTTTAAAATAAATTTATATCCTTAAAATCATCCCTGCTTGTGATGTGATCATATTCTTTAATGAACTTTATGTTTTCTCTTCTAATTAACTCATCAAAATAAAGTTATAATATGTTAAGGTTCTATGAAATGATTTTTTTTGGAGCAGATTTGAGTGATTATTTCTGTATAATCTGAGTATTCCAATAATCTTTCATCATACTGAATCCATTTCTACATTTAAAAATAAATTTTAAATAACAAAAAATAATAATTTCAATATAACAATTAAACAAATCCTTAATTGAATATTTAACATGAATTGCAATTTTTTCAATGTTTAATGATCCATGTTAAGACAAGCAAGCAGATCGCCGCGAGACTTGTAGTTTCATGAGATTATAACTGTAAGGTGTTTATATGAGAAGAGCGAACCTTTCGGGCCAAACTCCATCAAACCTCAATGAGAAATCGTTGTTTATTGTATTGTTAAAATATGGTGTGTTTATTTTTATTTAAAGTATTTTTGGAATACATTATTGTTATTATTATTAGGGCTTGTAGAATATTTTATAAATTTCAGATTTTTAAATTAATTTTAATTATTTGATAAATAGTAGATATAAGTTTAATTAACCATATTTATTAATCAAAAATTAAAATAATAATAATAATTTAAAAAAAATTGAAAACAATTTTTAATATTTTAAAAAATTATTTTATTATAGATATTTATATATCATTATAAAAACTTTATTAAAAATCATAAGATTTTGACTCCAAAGCAATTACAATATATCAAGTATTCAATCCAATCCTGAAAGTATCAGACGTATCGCTTTTTCTTTCGAGTTCTCAATTATATAGTATTCTCTGGATCAACTATGAAGAAGTCAGAATACATATAAAGACTGCCAGCGAAGGGAGTTCATGCGAGTGCAAGTTCTTTGCCGAAGACTGAACGCTAAGCACTTAGAGTTTGAAGTTGTCTCGTAGCAAGACAGAATTCGATTGGTTCTTTTCTCCAGTAAAGAAGGCATGCAAGCTCTTGACAAAGCCCGTATAATAATAATATAAAAATTTATTTATTTTTATATTATTTAATAAAATTTCATAAAAAAAAAAGAAATTATATATATAACCAACCACCATTATAAAAGGGATTACATAGAAATGCTTAATCCTTTATATGTTTAATTTTTTATATAAATCTATTTAATTTGTTTGTGAACAATTATATATATACAGTTTAAGTGGGTTTAATGGTTAAGAATATGTGTTTTCTCTTAAAAAGTTACAAGTTCAAATCCAAAGTAAATAGGATATGTATAAAGTTTATAAAATAAAATTAGAAAAAATAGATTTAATTTTTAAATATAGATAAATCAAATCCATTTTGATTATGTAAATTCAATTTAAAAATCAAATAAACAGATTTTTAATATTTAAAATTAATTTTTTTTTTAATTATAAAATTATTTTTTTTATCTCGGATAGGGAAGTAAATACCAGCTTCGACCATCCCTCCTATGTGTCTCTTCAACATGCTCAACATTCAATTGATGTGGATGGTGGTGCCCCTTGGCACTGAGGGAGCCTTTTATGACACTTTTCATTACCATTTCAGACACTATTTTGGAGGTAAGGCATGACTCATGTCATTTTGTTATGGTGTGGTTGTTGGTTTTCTCCTCCCCTCATAGTATTCTCTCTCTCTATTGTTCTCCTCCCCTTCTAATTGTCAATTTCGCTCCTTCTATTACAATGTCGCGTGAGCGGGGCAAGCCAAAACAAGGATCAACATATTATAGCTTTGTTATTAGACAATGTCCGCCAAGCCCTTCCTCTGCTCCAATTCTGCCTCCCCTTTCTAACCCAAGCCATGTTGGTCCGTCCTTGAGGAATTTACCTCTCACTGACCAAAATTGGATGGAGGATGACAAAGCCATGGTTTTAGTCGAGAAATAATTCCGTTTGGTACCTCCACATGCCTACTTCAACTATGGAGAATTGCCCATTGAGGAAAAGATTCCTCCAGCTTTGAATGATGATAGAATTCAATAACAGAGGTGCCCATCTTATATTGCTTCTAAGAAGAGCACTTGGAGCTCATCTTCTACATAAGAACATGTAAATAGTCATTTGTACTAGTTTGTTGATTGATTAAAGAAATACAACTTTACTTACCAAAAAATTATATATATATATATATATAATTTAATAAATGAACTTGAATACACTGATTTTAAGGACTAATAATTATGGCGTTTTCTATGTATGGCAGAGCGGGTGAATAGTCTTGCTATTTATATTGGTTTATTGATTGATTAAAGAAACACAACTTTACTTACCAAAAAATTATATATATTAAATTAAAAATAAGTTATAACGTTTTAATATATAATTTAATAAATGAATGCTAATACAGTGATCGTCCTTGGTAAGGACTAATAATTAAAAACAAACTGACACTTGCTTTTGCATGTGGATGTACCAAGATGCCTTCTATATGAAGTAAAGTTAGTTTTGAGTGTGTTTTTAAAAGATTTTATAATCAGTTTAAGATGCTTTATATATGAAGTAAAGTGAGTTTTGAAGAGTGTTTTTCAAAGATTTTATAATCAGTTATAAATTCTCCATTTATGCCCCCCTCTCACCCTCTATAGAGGGTGAGGGGCATAAATGGAGAATTTATAATATAAATTCTCCATTTATGTCTCTCCTTGCCCCCACCTTCTATAGAGGGTGGGAAGGGGCGGCATAAATGGAGAATTTATAATACCTCTATAGAGGGTGGAAAGGGGGAGGCATAAATGGGGGGCATAAATGGAGAATTTATAATATAAATTCTCCATTTATGCCCCGACCCCCCTCTCCCCCCCTCCTCGCACACCCTCTATAATATAAATTCTCCATTTATGCCCCCCCCAGTTCCCGCCCCCCCACACCCTCTATACCCTCTATGAAGTAAAGTGAGTTTTGAAGAGTGTTTTTCAAAGATTTTATAATCAGTTATAAATTCTCCATTTATGCCCCGCTCCCACCCTCTATAGAGGGTGGGGGGAGGGAGAGGCATAAATGGAGAGGGTGGGGGAAGGGAGAGGCATAAATGGAGAATTTATATTATAAATTATCCTCGTCTCCATTTATGCCTCTTCCTCCCCCCACCCTCTATAAAGGGTGGGAAGGGGGGCCATAAATGGGGGGCATAAATGGAGAATTTATAATACCTCTATAGAGGGTGGGAAGGGGGAGGCATAAATGGAGAATTTATAATATAAATTCTATATAAATTCTCCAGTTATGCCCCCCCTCCCACCTTGAGCTATATTATAAATTCTCCATTTATGCCCCCCTCACATATATTATATGTGAAGCTTACATATATTATATAATATATGTGAGCTTGCATGCTCACATGCTCACATATATTATATGTGAACCTGCATGCTCACATATATTATATGTGAGCATGTGAGCCTGCTCACATATATTATTATATGTGANGGCTCACATATATTATATGTGAGCCTGCATGCTCACATATAATAATATATGTGAGCCTGCTCACATATATTAGTATGAGCCTGGCAGCTCACATATAATAATATATGTGAGCCTGCTCACATATATTATTATATGTGAGCAGGAGGCTCACATATATTATATGTGAGCCTGCCTGCTCCTGCCTGCTAACATATAAAATATGTGAGCTTCCTGCTCACATATATTATATGTGAGCCTTGTTGACAAAACTTGAAGTGACATAATTTTATTTAAAACAGTAAAATTCAAAGAAAAAATCATTGTACATTTGTAAAATTCAAAGAAAGAATCATGTAACTTTTGAGAATCATGTATATTATATGTGAGCCTTGTTGACAAAACTTGAAGTGACATAATTTTATTTAAAACAGTAAAATTCAAAGAAAAAATCATTGTACATTTGTAAAATTCAAAGAAAGAATCATGTAACTTTTGAGAACTGAACTGTTTTAGAGATATCTTGATTCTTAACAAGTTTCAAATTTGTTAGGAGAACTTGAAGTTACAAATCACGTTTATAAAGTAAAAACCATATCACTTTAACGCTCAGCACACTGTAACTGGATGTGCCAAGATACCTTGTACACAGTTAAGTATTTAAGAGATTTAAGAGATTTTCTATTTGGAACCTTGAAGCGACAGAGTTCGATTTGGAACCTTGCATATTTGTAAAATTCGAAGAAAGAACCATCTCACTTTGATGTTCCAGCGCACTAAGTTAAAGCAAAGTAAATAATATACGTAGTACAAAGTAAGAGGGATCACGGAAAATGATTGTCTATGACAGAGAACAATATAATGCAGTGAAAGGCTTGAATTCGCCTCAGAGATTTGAGTGAGATAAGGAGATTGTTATTGGGGTTGGTTCGCATTGTCTCATTGGTGTTCTTGGAGTTCCCTGCATATTGGTTGGTTATGGCTACGCCGAGAAATCACATTGAAGACATTCGGAAGACTAAGTTTTCTCGGGATAACCCGCTTGCAGAAGATTTGCACCAAGCAAAGACTAAGTTAAACATCTCTCTGCTGAATTATACAGCAAAGATGTGCATTTTCTTATGGAGCTCATCCAGGTAATGCCTAGTAAACCTACTTCAAATTATCAGATATGAACTTTAGATTTTTGTTTCCAATACTTAGAAATGATGGTATTACTGCAGAATGCAGAGGATAACAACTATGCACCTGGTGTCCAACCTTCGTTGGAATTTGTATTTACCAGTAAGGATATCTGTGAAGTGGGTGCTACTGCTACACTGTTGGTGTTTAACAACGAGATTGGATTCCAAAAACATAATATTGATTCTATATGCAGCGTTGGACGATCTACAAAGAAGAAAAGGGAAGGAGGTTACATTGGAGAAAAAGGTATGGGCGCTTATTATCTTTTCTCTTTTAAATCATATATATAGTGTGTCATTAGTTTAACAGGTTAGTTAGTGTTTACAGTTACACACAGCTTCATCTGCACCATCCAGTCTTATGGGGTGGGTGTTTACCTCACCACAGACACTCCAAATAAGTGTATTCCACCACACACATCTCGAAAGGTACACATTTTTTCGGAGAAAGATGGGTGGTGGAATAAGGTGGGATGTGAGGATGCATATACCTTTCAGAAATGATTTAGGAATTTTTCTGATCTATCCGAGACTAACTGCTTCTATTACGTATCTTTCTCAATTATGTTATTTTTTACATATCTAATTATAGATCTTTTTCATTGAAGGCATTGGATTTAAGAGCGTATTTTTAATCACAAGCCAGCCTTGTATTTTCAGCAATGGATATAAGATAAGATTCAACGATGTCCCTCCTCCTGATGTAAACATAGGATATATCATCCCAGAGTGGATTGAAAGAAAACCCAGCATTGCCCAGCTTGAAGAAATTTATGGGTGTAATCTTCCCAATACGGTTATAGTTCTACCTTTGCGTCCTGAGAAGGTTGAACCTCTGAAGCAAGAGCTCTCCAATATTCATCCTGAAGTTATTTTGTTCATGTCTAAGATAAAGAAGCTTTCAGTTCGTGAATTTCATGAGGATCCCAGTCTTAACAAAATTAATGCAGTCTCTGTTTCAGGGGAGACGGATTTTCAGAGTTTTAAGAGTGAAGACAGTGAAGCCTTCACTCTGGATCTGTCCGCTGAAGAAAATAAACACTCCATAGGAAAATCCAGTTATTACATGTGGAGGCAACGTTTTCCTGTAAAAAATGAGTGTAAAGTTGAGCAGAGGAAAGACATGGGAAAATGGGCAATTACACTGGCTTTCCCCTTTCAAGAACGCCTTACAAGAGGAAACATGGCAGCTCCCGGCATTTATGCTTTTCTTCCAACGGAAATGGTAACAGGTTTTCCATTTGTAATACAAGCAGATTTCTTACTGGTTTCTTCCAGAGAGAGTATTATTTTTGACAACAAATGGAACCAGGGAATACTAGACTGTATTCCGTTAGCTTTCCGTTCAGCATTTCGTTTTTTCATCCAAGCTGATTCGTCCCCGTCATCAAAATCTCATTTTTATAAATACATCCCTGTTGATCTTCCTCGTTACCAGCAGCTGGTGCAAGTTAGAAAGGGTATTCAGGCCCAGTTAAGAATGAATGAAATAATTTTATGCGATTCCAGCTTTGTTGACAAAGATTTCGGTAGGCCGACTGAAACTCGGACAGTACTGCCAGCTTTTAGAAGCATTTTGGAGAGAGCAAGAAAACAACGTCGGCAAAGCGGCCTGGACGCTTTCTTGGCTGGTGAAGACAAAATAGTCCATCCTTGCCTGGATAAGCCTCAGTTTTATAATATCTTGAAGTTCTTGCACGTGGTAAATGTGTCATATGATTGGTATGCTGGTTGCATTCAGTCGTATGCTTGGGTGAAAGGTCTGACTGAAAATTTATACGTGGAACTTCTTTATTTCATCGCTGAAAATTGGAAGTCTGGACTCTCAAGTCACCTCCAAAATACTCCCTTCCTGAAGTATGTAAATTCTGCCAACATCACAGCTTTGGCAAGTGTATCAAATGATGAACCGGGCACAAGAATATATTTTTCGTCAAAGCAGTTGCACATATTGTGGCTGTCAAAATGGTCTGGAGAGCTTCAAAGTGCTGCCCAACACTATTTTATGCCTGAATCTACTCAGAAAGCCATAGTAGATTTGGATGGTAACAAAGTTGAGAAACTGCATAAGTGGCTGGAAGAGTATCCTAAAATTACTGAACTTTCTATCGCAAGTTTCGCCAAGCAGCTCCGGAAGGTTGTAAAAGCTTCAAAAAATAGTAAGCTTGTTATTAATGTTGCCCATTTTTTCCATTATTCCTCTTTGAATAGGTACATCGATGTGGAAGATTTGTCAAATCTTTGCTCCGATATTCCTATAGTGGATGAGCGGGGTAGTGTCAAACAACGTGGGTCCGTAAAGATCCTCCTTCCTGCATTAATAAGTAAGTGGGCCAAGTTAATGGGAAGCAATCCGTGGACTGGGCAAAACTTTGTTGCACTCTCTGAACTTTATCTTACATTACCTCCTTGTGCACGGGGTTTGACAGGAGCAGGTAAAGATTTGGTTTCATTCGTTAAACAACAACTTGGTGCATTAGATATTCCASAGCTAATCCCTCCAAATGCCTATTTTACTTTYTATAATTTGGACAAGGWGAAAGCATTTGTCCTGCTACAATGGATAAGGTGCCAGGAGCTGCCTCCGTCTTTTAAGCAGAGTGTATCAGAATGCAAATGGCTGAAAACAGGTAGGGGTTTCGAATCTCCAGCTAAATCTTTTTTGTTTGATTCCAATCTTGCTCGGCAATTAGAAGAGGACGATGTTCCTTGTATTGACGAGGCGTTCTATGGGGATGTCATTCATAAATTCAAAGATGATCTTCAAAAGGTAGGAGTGGTCACTGAGGTTGGAGAAGGATGCAATGTTATTGTTGACCACCATATTCAAATGTATACAGATTTCGAAGCCATAACCAGACTGTATAAGTATCTCCACGCTTCAAAATGGGAGCCTTATGAAAGTGGGGTTTTACCAATTTGGATTCCAAATGAGCGAAAATGGATGTCGGCAGAATTGTGTGTAATTCATGACGTAGATGGGTTTTTCAAATCGAGGCTGAAGATCCTGGAAAACTGGTACGATGAACAATTGTTCAATTTCTTTTCAAATTCTCTTCGTGTACCCAACCATCCACAAATTGAAGACTACTGCTTGCTGTGGTGGGATTGGGCAGGAAATGGCAACCATGGAATAACTGAACCAAAATGTTGTTTGGTTTGGAAACATATTGTGCAAAAATGGTCCAGTTCCTCCTCTCTCATAAAACAATATCTTGGAAGCGGCTGTAAAGTCCCAGTGTGCACAAATAATGGAGATATCGGTGTTAGTAGTCCAGGCCAAGCATATGTCCCGGACGACTTGCAGCTGAAGGAATTATTCAAGGGACGTTCGCCAATGGTAAATTTTACCTGGCACCCGAACCCTACTGATCCTCAAATACCCTTGGACCATTTGTTCTCCATTTATAACCGACTGGGCATTCGTAATATATCTCAAGCTGTCATCAAAACTGAGATTTGTATGCAACAGAGGATGTCTTTGCAGAAGTCAGGGTTGGGGATGTTTGGGATGGGGTTATACAGAGTATGTGCTGCTTATCTTGCCAAGCCTTCTTTCAAACTGTCTTCTGATAAGAGACATCAGCTTGTCAGGGCTCTCATAGATTGCCCTGTCTATGGAGTGGTAGAACCACTCAGTGTGGAATATTCTCTATTATTGGCACCGAATATTAAGGTAAACACAACAGCTATGGTAAGATGGTAGAAAACCCCGAAGCGGTTCTTGATACAGACCCCTGATCGAAACAATCAAAAGGCAAAGATGTTGTTTGTCACTACTTTTGCGGAGGTAATCTCACAAGGTTTGCTGGCAGAATTTCCAGATTTGGTTGGGGGACTCTCTGAGATTATTAAATTGGGATGTGCTTTTGACTTCAACGTGGAAGCAGTGGATTTCATGCTTCAGAGCAAAAATCTGCAATTGTTCATCGAGGACGAGCGCTTCCTGTCTTCCTATTTTAGCTAGTATATTTTGACATAGATTCTCTAAGGATCGTAGACTCAAACAACATTTTCATTTTGAATATAATTTTGTATTTATATTTAAGAAGAATTTTAATAATTAGAGATGGTCAGGAAAGCCTCTAGTCATAGATTCCAGCATTAATAAGCAAAAAGTATGTTCGTATCCTCTACTAAGCTAGGTCAGTTTCCTTTCGTAGGAAGGTATAGTCGCTAATGTTAAACGAGCCTAAATATTTATTTTTCAGTCATTCAGATTATGTTTATTTTTCTTTAGTTGTTAATATTAAATGAAATTAAATATTTATTTTTTTAATCATTTAAATTATGTTTACTTTTATTTAATTGTTAATATTAAATGAATTTAAATGTTTATTAAATTCAATAATTCAATATATTTGTTGTAAGGCTTTTTTTTTTTTTTAATTAACCTGTCAATTTATTAACTTTTACTTTTATAATATTAAAATGACGCTTTTGTGTTTTTTTAATGAAATTTGCAACATATTCTTCTGTCCAATATATATGGCCAATATTCTTCTTGTGTTTTATGGTTAAGTGATTGTCAATTTATTAACTTTTATTTTTATAATATTAAAATGACGATTTTGTGTTTTTTTAATGAAAGGCCAATATATATGTTGTAGTTTTATGGTTAAGTGATTTTGAAATTTGAATTTTGATTAAACAATTTTTTCTTGAATGTGAAACATATTATACGGAATATTTCAAAAATTATTGAAGTGCTTGTCAAATTTTTATTTAATTAGTTAGTAAAAACTTAAAAATTTTAAGATAAAGAGATCCATGTTTATATAGATATTTTAATTATAGATATATTAAGTATCCGAGATTTTTTTAGATTTTTTTTTTTCTATTTTTATTTTTAATAGATTCAAAAATAAGGTGATTCCATGCAACCTAAAAACAAAATATAGTTTTTATAAAATGTTGAATTTTTTATAATTTTTTATAAAATGATGAATTTTTTATAAATTTTTATAAAATGATGAACTAGATTTGAGTGTGGATTGTCATTGAATTTAGATGGAGATAATTCAAGAGGTAGTCCATATTGTTGGTTGTGATTTATAGTATGGATATCCACAACATTCATGTAAATAATTTAAAGGAATGATTTATGGATGATGTAGAGATACATGGTTGATTAACAAGCAATATTAATTGAGAACCATTAATTGCTTATGGATTTAGCACTTAGAATTTTTTTCCACCATAAGATATTCCTTAATGTTTAATGCAAGTATTTATAATCACTTTGGAAAAAAATCAAGGGATTAATACACATAAAATTCATACACTTTGAAATTCATATATTCATCAACATAAAACGCACAAACAATGAGTTTCATAAAAAAAAAATCCATGAAATATATATATATATATATATATATATATTCAACATCGTCTAAATTGTACATTTTTTACAAAATGGCAACTAGTGTCCAATATACAAAGTGACAACAAGTGCCCTAACATAAAAAACATCCATATGGTGGCCTAGATACAAAATGGCAGTAGTTGGTCAATCTTTGACCACTTCCACCCTCTCCACCCTCAAGAGCATCCTCGAAATCTATCTTTCTTCTCTTGCTTGAGGAAGCACCTCGATAGGTTCTAGGCCTGGGCATTCTTCGACGCTTTGAAGACTACACAAAGAATAAATTATGTTATAAGATTTTTTCCTCAATGAATTAATAGACATACAAAATTATACTTTGTAATTTAACCTAAGACAACTCACTGAATATGTTGTTGTCATTCGTGAGGGTGTTACCCTCCTCCGCGACCCCAATCTCTCATTGATTCTACTCTGCATCAGTTACAAGGATCAAGTCAACAAAATTAAACAAATATGCGTAAAATCAAATTCATGAAACATAAAAAATTATCATCAATGTATTATCTCACCGTGAATATCTCAGGCCTCAATGGAGATTCACTGGCAGATGGAGCACTAGATTGTAAAACTTGCTCTGAGACAACCTCTATTGTGGTAGTCTCGGTTGATGGGGCCGATGGAAATGGTGGTGGGGGTCGGTGGCATATAGGTAGTGCGGATGGGTGCCCTGCGTGTGAATCCACTGAGGATGTGTGCAATAAGACCGATGTTGAGGGTGGGCTGCGATGGACCCTCACGGGCTGTACAAGTGATTGCAACTCCCTAGGACTAAAGAAAGGTAACCCAGAAGCAATGCCCAGATGCCCAGGGAGTGCGATAGTACTATAGCTAGCAAATATATCTGCATCCTGCATACATATTAATAAAATTGAACTACTAGTACCAAATAGTAAAATTCCAAAACATAAACACAAACAATTTGAGAATTATATGATATTTAAATCTACAATGATACCTCTGACACGGGTGACTTGTCCATCCTAGATGGAAATTCCCCGACATCGCCTAGTACCAAATCCTGTAGAAACACAAGAACATTAAAAATTTGAGGATGTCATAAAATAAAGAAATGACTATGGTGAATTTATCAAATGTGATACATGCTTGTGTGTGGGGTGCACCCAATGAACAAGTTGCCTCTACTACTGCATAAGTGGTGTGGGGTGCACCCAATGAACAAGTTGCCTCTACAACTGCAAAACAACATACATTAAAATATCGATATAAATACATAAAACACAAAATAAATATATAACGATGAAGAACATAGAGAGGGTTAAGATATTAACCTCTTCCATGAAGCTAAGTTGTCCACTGGGCTCTATAGGCCCATAGAATGTCTTCCCGCAGCTCGAGCATCTGTGAGGTTCACATGGACAACTTTTATGTCCATGTGTCCTCTCTTCACCGTACTCTCCTGTGCATGTTGAAGCTCCAATCCCTTTATCAATGTCATTGGCAGGGACCTCCTACCGAGATAGTGAAACAAAGTTATTGTGTTGCACACTAGGCTATGATTCAATGATGAAATGGCTAGTTGTACCTGTTGCAATCTCTCTGTAATAGGAAGATGTTGGGTAGGGGGGTTAGGCCTTCGCCTGGGGGAATGAGGACCTAACACGGGGTCACTCCTGAGATGCTCTCGGTCATGTGCGGTGTAATGTCTCTTTCCAAATAGGAGCTCCAGAGAGGAGGCTTAATGGTCTAAACTGTCCTGTTAGACTATAGCCATGGCCAAAGAGAGGTAAAAAGGGTTACTAGAGGTCACTCCAGTCACAGGTGTTATATTCGAAAAGTGACATTGAACTAAAAAGGGTTAAAAGCATTTTTAAGTCATTATGAGCTAAAAATAGAAGTCAACAATGAATTAGGGTTTCAGCAGTGATTTAGGGTTTTGGAAGTCAACAGTGAATAAGGGTTTCAACATGATTTAGGGTTTTGGAAAGCTATAAAGGAAGGGTCAGCGACCTAATTCACCATTATGTAGATTATGACTTGTCATTGATGAGAAGAGGCGCATCTCAGGAGAGATAGTTCAGTGTATTCTCGGATGAAGACACCAGTTGGTTGATTTCGATGTTGAAAGACACACCCTAGTCACCAGGAAGATCATCAAGGTCCTCCATCATTCTTCATTGATTCCGCAGTGCTCCCGTATTCCAGGTATTATCTTTTAGTTGCTTATTTGTATTTCGGCTAAGATCCTTTTGTCTTTTGATCTAGCCGAGTGTTGTTATTTTATTCAGCCGCAGTTGCTTATTTGTATTCCGGCTAAGATCCTTTGTCTGTTGATCTAGTCGAGTATTGTCAGTTTATTCAGCTGCATTAGGCCATTTTATAATCCACAGAGATATCATAATAAAAACTTCGCAGTCCTTTGTCGCGTTTATTATTTGTATGATCATTTATATGTTGTAAACCTTTGATCTTACACACACATTAGCAACGTTTCCTAGACTAGCCAAGTCAGGAACATTACAGTGGTATCATAACTTTAGTCATGTCGGCCTGTGACTAAAGACAATGAGTGAAGCAGAAGACCCAGAGGGCCGTGAAAATGTAGGTGATGAATATGTCACTTACAACAAGCATCAGGAAAGAAGGCATAGGCCTGATTTTCCCCTTTTTCCTCCTAGCTCAGAGGAAGAGGAAGAGGCACACAGAGAAGCAGAGAGAAGGGCAGAGCGTGAGGCTGAGCACAAGGTAGAAAGGATGCTAAGAGACAGATATGAGCGACCAGAGGGTAGTGGCAAGGCCCCCGTAGATCCAGAGGCAGCGTTCATGTAGGTTATCAACGATATGTTAGCTAGTCAACGGACCATGTCTTAGTCCTTGGCACAGGTGGTTGATAGATTGGCTAGAGTGTTCACCCGAGATACACAAGTCCCGCATGCAGCACAAGGGAACTCGGGAGCAGGCAATAGACCCCAGTCACCCTCTCACACATACACCTCTGTGAGTAGGATATCCAGACCCTTGTTTCCCAGTTTTCATAGGGCACCCCTGGTAGAAGCACCGCCACCGATAGCACAGAGGCCACCCACTCATGTCGACGACATTGCAGAGTATAGGAGGGAGTATGCAGCATTGGGTTGTGACTTCCATCAGGACATGACCTTAGTCGAGTACTGTGGACTCAGACTCAGGAACCTCCCCACAGATCCGCGGAGGGGAGGACCACAACAACAGCAAGGGCATAACCTCGATTTCATCCGAAAAGTTGGGAAACTCACCATCCCTTCTTTCGACGGATCATCCAAATACACCACCAGAGCTTGGGTACAGAAGCTATACACGTATTACAAGCTCAACCAGATGACCGAGACAGAGGCCATCAGTTTCACGACCTTACACTTGGAGGGTGAGGCACACGAGTGGTGGTATCATGGACTGGTGACATTGGGTCACAGTCGCATCACCTCCTATAGGGAATTTACAGATAGGCTCATGGACAGGTTTGACAGGAAGGATCTCGAGATACACTTCAGGGATCTAGCCCAGTGGAGACAAACTGGCACAGCAAAGGCGTTCATCATAGAGTTTCAGCAGGTAATCGTGGCAGTGATAGATATATCAGAGCCCAGGTTGATCATGTTATTCACAGAAGGACTCACAGATCCTTTGAGAGGACGGATGAAGGCATACAAGCCTCCCACTTTGCAGGATTCCATCCTTCGCACTCGAGATCTGGTAGACTCAGTGCCAAAGACTAAAACTTTCTCCAAACCATTTGTGCCCCAGAGGGATCAAGACAGGAATCCATTCCATAGAGAACAGAAGGGCGAGGAGAAGTTGGATAATGAGACTACGCGATAGCTTATGAGGAAGAAGTTTTTCTTCAGCTGCAGA
>ML776865.1:1279497-1317946 GCA_009831015.1 Picea engelmannii | reverse complement strand
TATATATATATATATATATATATATATATATATATATATAATTTGTTTGTATTATTTTTTTTTTACTTATGCCTATAGAATTGAATATTTACATTTTAATTATTTAAAAAGATATGTTAACACTTTTACTATTATTTTCACATTTGTATGGTTAAAGAATTCCATAGAACAATCTAATGTTGTTTTGCATATAAGTATTGTTATTATATAAATTTTCAAATAAAATTTGTTTTATGATCAATTTTTGAATAATAATGATTATTGTTTTATAGGCTCCTTGATAATTAAATTAATTTGAGTTATTTTATTGTAAATGGAGTTGATTAAATACAATTATATATTGTGTTTTAATTATGTTTTTTAAATAACTAAAATTTATAAGTTTTTTCAATAAATAAGACAGATTGATGTTTAAAATATATTATACAAATTCTGTTTATTAATCATTTATGAAGAGTATTTTTATTAGGTAAAGTTTCGATTTGATTCTGTTTATTAATTATTTATGGAGAGTATTTTCATTAGGTAAAGTTTTGATTTGATTTGTTTATTTGTTTTTAAACTTTTTAAGTAACTTCAAAATGTATCAAAAATTTTAAGAACAAAATTGTATGATGTAGCGTTCATATGGTGTAAATTCTTCTAAATTGGTTTAACTTCTATATCTGACAATTGAAGTGAAGGGTTCTTCCATTAAAGCTAAATATTTTTTTTTTGTAAATAAGAAATATATTATATTAAGAACCTGCTAGAGGCAAAACAGAGTTACAAAACATAGTGTTTGGTCTGCTGAAATTACTGGGTTGCCCCAACAGAGGGGAAACCAGCCCAGTCAGCATCTTAGTCAACTTAAACAAGTAATAAACCATACATTGTATTGTCTAAAAACAAAGTGGACCTCCATATAAAGCAGCATCCAGTTGACATGACTTCTAAACAAACAGAAACTAGACACCTGACGCGTAACCTGGCCAGGTGGCGTTGAGGTCGCCTGTCCATGGTTCCTCTTCTACAATTGTCGTCTCGTCGCCCCATTGCTCCTCAACCTCCTCCTTCGTCTCAGCTCCACAGTCGTGCCCCACAGTGTCTTGCTCAGCCATGGTTGCGCTACCAGTGACCTTCAAGGACGGCTCTTCTGCACACTGCATTACCACATCTCCATTCGTGGCAGCTGCGCCATGTCCCTGTGTCGAAGTCGCGCTTTCCTTTGCCTCGCCGTCGGCGGTGTCTGCATCGGGTGCCTGTTTGAAGGTTGCTTCTTCCGGGGTCGAGAGGAAGGTCTCATGCAGTGAGGAAAGGAGCTGGAGGAAGAGCGTGACCATGTCATTCGACAGTTGCAGTCGGAACTGCAGGTCCTCGACGCCCTGGCGAAGCTCGAACACAAGGCCGTAGAGAATGGCCAATTTGTCCTTTACCTGCTCACCCGTGATTGCGTCAAAGGATGGGATCCCAGAGCTCCCAGGTACCCGCGTCCGAGGTGGTGGCTCTTCGCCTAAGGTTCGTGGGAAAGTCGAGCGCTGAGTGGAGTGCGGTTCAGTCCCGGAAGGCGCAAGGAGTAAACGCAGAGAAGAGTATGGCGACTGAGGAATCACTTCCAGGGAGTTGAAGCTTGCAGTCGGCGGAGCTGGAGGAGTTTGGTCGGGCTGCGCCCCCTGGAGGTGAGGGGAAGGTACAGAGGGAGGCATATCGCACGAGAAGAAAGAGGGTCGCCGAGGTCTCCAGGGAGAACCCCGTCGTGGTTTCCCTCTCAGGCGCTGCTTATGCTTAGGCATCGAATGCACGCAGCTCAGGTCGCAGAGATGGTCGTGGTGGGGAACCTCCAGGGACCAGGATGCACACTTAAACGCAGGCCATGGCAGCGGGGGAGAAAGCTCTTCCAGCCACCGACAGAAACAATGACACCAGAGAATAACACCGGAGAATAACACCAGAGCCATATCATAACGCGGAGGTCGAGTGCAATAAACGACCCTTCCCATCGCCATTAGAACTCATTAATACTCCCGGAGGGTGGCGGGCGGAGGCACGGGCCCGTCACGTGGCTCCGTGCCTCGTTGGCACCCACCGTGCTCCTGCATGCGCCGGCTGGCTTTCACTAACACCCCATCCGAGGGAGCATCCGTTGTCCTGGATTTGTGTATACAATGTTGGAGTAGAGGATGATTAGGTTCTAGGGCTGAATTACAAATGAGTTCTGGCTCGCCCCGATTGATGCCCATATTGGCCAGATCATCCGCAACTTGATTCGCCTTCCGTCTGACATGAGCTGGGATGAGGGTCAAATTTGGTTGTAGAGAGTCCAAGATGATCTGCAGCCCATGCAAGAGTCTCCAGCTGGGCGAAATGCGTTCTGGGTTGGCCCCATTCAAGATTCTCCGCAACAAATTGATGATGATTTGAGAATCACCCTCCACAATTAGCTTGGTGAAGTTATTTTCAATGGCTAGTTGCAGTCCCCTAGTTAGACCCCACAATTCTGCTGCATTGTTAGTGGAATGTCCTATGGGGCCCGCACTGATGAGAAGGACGTTCCCCTGATGATTGCGAAAAACAATTCCATAACCTGCAGGGCCCGAATTACCCTTAGAGGCCCCATCAAAGTTGAGCTTGAGGAAGCCCTCTGGGGGAGGAGACCAGAAGGTGGGACTGCCGGGGATACAGGACTGGGGAGGACGGGGAGGAGCCGTGATGGCAGAGGGAGGAGCCCAGTACCGAAGGATGGGAAGTTCAGCTGGGTTGCTATTAACGTCTTCTCCAGACCACGTTTGAAGTGGCAGAGTCTCCTGGATGTTCCGACAGCACTGATGCCTGCAATGTTGCCAAGGTAGGGACCGACCTTTGAAGAGCCTTCGGTTCCTTTCTTTCCAGGTTTGCCAAAGGATAAAGCCCGGTAGTAATTGCCACACCCGGTTGAGGAGGGGTGATTGGAAAGCTTGATCCCTCCACTCTGTGATGGTAGTCAGTATGCTATCCCGACAGCGGTCCGAAGTGTGCATGATGAGTGCCGCTTGATCCTAAATTTGAGTTGTGTAGGGGCAAGAGTTGAGAAGGTGATTCATTGTTTCCTCTGCTTCTCCACAGAGTAGGCAAACAGAGGGGCCCGCAAAGCCCCTTCTCGCCAGATTATCCCAAGTTAGGATGCTAGAGTGATTCACGAGCCAGAGGAAGAGGGTAATTTTTGGCCAATGCTTGAGACCCCATATCTTGCGCCACGGTTTCGTGTTAGGGAGAGGGTCTAAAGGAGCCTTGAGCCGGTACACTTCCTTTGTGTTGAAAGTTCATTGTGGTTTGTATCCCCATCTTAAGATGTCCTCCCCTTTTATGCTTGGAATTTTCCGCATCGCCATCTCTTCTTGCCACGGAGTTAGGTCCACGCCTGCCTCCAAATCAATGTTGCCCCTGTCCAGATGCCACTGGCGCCAAGTGTCCCCTGGGGGGGTATCCCGCCAGTAGTCAGTGACTTTTGTTCGTCCCGCTCGAGTGGCTGGGTTGCAAATGGTAGGGGCCCAATCCTCCTTGCTCAGAATCAGCCATTGTTGCCAGGAGTCCTGCCAAAATAGGGCCGTTTTCCCATTTCTAACTTCCCAGAAAGCGTTGTCAGTCACCAGTTGTTGGTTCTGTTTAGCTGTTGTCCATATTAAGGAGCCTGGAGTATCCTCATTCTAGCGGACTAGATTCTTCTCTGCCATGCTCGGAGCATATTTCTTCCTCCAAAGTCGGGCCCAGAGGTCCCTGGGGCTTTTTAACCATCGCCACCAGATTTTGGCGCTTAGCACCTTGTTCATGATGAAGGGATCCTTCAAGCCCAAGCCTCCTTGCTCCTTGGGCCGACAGAGTTTGTCCTAGCTGACCAGCGCTATTTTCTTTCCTGTATTGAGGCCTTGCCAAATGAAGTTTCTTTGAATGTTTTTAATAGTGGTGAGGATGACCTTCGGGGCAGCTAGCGCAGAGAAGGCGTAGATCGGAAGGGCTTGGAGTACGGCTTGGAGAAGGATGAGGCGGCTGGGAAGATTAAGAGCTCTGTAGGTCCACGAGGAGAGCTTTTTGGAGAAGGAGGAGAGAAGGTGTTCCCAAGAGGAGTTCCAGTGGGCATTGTCAATTAAGGGGATGCCAAGGTATTTGGACGGAAGGGAGCTTCTGTTGAAACCAAGGAGGCCAGAGATATGACGCTTGACTGGAGGAGGGGTGTTGAAAAAGAAGATTTGGGATTTATCCTTGTTGCAGTCTAGGCCCGAGGCATCAGCAAAAGTTTGCAGGATATCCAGGAGGGAGCTGGCTTCTCGGACTGTGGGGCTGCCCATCAAGAGGGTGTCATCGACAAATTGGCTGTGCGAAATAGGCGGGGAGATACCATGCAAGGATAGACCTGTCAGGAGTTTGGAATCAATGGTTGTGCGGATAGATCTGCTAAGGCCTTCGGCTAGGATAATGAAAAGGAACGGAGAGAGGGGATCTCCTTGCCTGATCCCTCTCGAGGGGGAGAAGGGCTTCGACGGGACACCATTGATGAGAATAGAGAAGAAGGCCGAAGAGGTTAGATTTACTATCCATGTTACCCATCCTTGATCGAAGCCAAAATCTAGGAGCATTGCTTGCATGTATTCCCAGCTAATTTTGTCAAAAGATTTAGAGAGGTCTAATTTGAGGAGCATACCTGGGGTCTTGGTCTTCTGTAGGGAGTGGATCACCTCATGGGCAAGGATGACGCTGTCAAGGATTTGTCTCCCCTCCACGTAGCTTGATTGCTTCGGGGAGATTATTGTAGGTAATATGGATTTGAGTCTCCTGGCTATGACCTTGATAAGAAGCTTGTAAATAACATTGCATAGAGCTATCGGCCTGAACTGCTTGGGATGATGTGCCTGCCCCTCTTTGGGAACTAAGGTTAAGAAAGTGGCATTGAGAGCTTGGAGAATTTGGCCAGTGGCTCGGGAGTCCTCTAAGATTTCCCATACCTTTGTTCTGATCAGCGGCCAGCAGTGATGGAAAAAGTCGCTTGTGAACCCGTCGGGGCCTGGAGCCTTGCCCTTGGGAGTCTCCTGAAGAGCTTGGTCCACTTCCTCTATTGTTATTGGGCGTAAGAGGGCGGCATTTTGCTCCGGGGTAACGAGAGATGGTACATGCTGCGTGACTTTGTTGATAGCCTCATGTCTATCTGCCCTGGGTTTTGTGAGGAGATTTTGAAAGTAGCCTATCAAGGTGTTTTCCATGTCCTCATGGGAATGTACAATATCCCCCTCGTCTGAAAGGAGATGAGTGATCTTGTTGATGTGCCGCCTTTGGATGACAGTTCTATGAAAGAATTTAGTATTGCGTTCCCCTTCCCGGAGCCATTGCACGCGCGATTTCTGTTTCCATAATATCTCCTCTTGCTTTTTCCTGATTTCGAGCTGCTGATTTATTGCTGTTTCCTGGGTTTTAAGATCATTTGTCATCCCATGTAGTCTGATCTGCAGTTGAATCCCTTCCAATTGTGCCAGCAGTTGTTTTTGTGCATCAAAGATATTGTCGAAGGTGCTCTGGTTCCAAAGTTTGAGAGTCTGCTTAAGGTTTTTTAGCTTTCGCTGGAATCGATACATTTTGGATCCATGAGGTACCTCGGCCTCCCTCCACCGGGCCTGGATATTTTCTTGGAACTCCGGGTGGTCTAGCCAGAATTTCTCAAACCTAAAAGGTTTCTTACCGGGGGTGGCCGGGATGTCCATCCTTAGTTGCAAGGGCCAATGATCTGACCCAGAGACATTTAGGATCGTTGATTCTATTATGGTGCCTTCCAGCATGAGAGGTTCGGATGTCAGGAATCTGTCTAGTTTACAGGGAATTTGATGAATACCCGTTCTTCTATTTGTCCAGGTGTACAAGCCGTTCTCCGTGCCCAGATCAACTAGTTGAAGCTCGTCTATGAGAGTATTGAAGTCCCCAGAGTCCCGATCCAGACGCCTAGAGCCGCCTCTTTTTTCCTCCAAACTGCGAATAATGTTGAAGTCGCCGCCGACGATCCGGTTTCTGTACTGTGCTAGGTTGTCAATATATCGCAGGCTCCTGAGGAAGGCCTGCTTGTCCCGGGGGCTGGCCGAGTCGTAGACATTTGTCAAGTGTCCATGCCTATTTGAGCCGATAAGCCTGTAATCAGCAGTGATAGACCATTTAGTGACAATGAATTTGTCCAATATGACAGCGTTGGTGTTCCAGAGGATGGCTAGGTCGCCCGCTGTTCCTGTGGCATCTATTGAGACTGCCTTCCCCAATTTCCAGCAGTAGGGTAATAACTTGTCAATGTCTTCTGAAGTACATTTTGTTTCCTGTAGAAGTAAGATTTTTGGCTTTTCTGCTAATATCAGATCCCGCAGCAGTTTTTGCTTGCTACGTCCGTTGAGGCCTCTGATATTCCATGTGATGATCTTCATGATGACAGGGGGTTGGGGAGAGGAGGAAAGCTATCCGAAATCAGGTTGATTTGTCCCGAGTTCACCATGAAGTTCCCTATTTCTTGTACGAGCTTGTTGGTCGATTTTCTACCCCTTTTCTTTTCATCTTTCTGGGTTTTGGCTGGGTTTTTTGATTGACCGCCCTGGATCCCTAGGCTTTTGGTGGCCCGAGCTGAGGACCCAACTGAGGAATTAAGGAACACTTTGTGAACCTTCCGCAGTTGATCTCTGGGTATAGTGTAAAGTTTTTGTTGCCTGTAGGCGTGCTCCAGGTGCTCCAAATCCACTCCAGCTAGGTCTTGCTCTTCTAAGTCCATGTCCGCCTCCCCATCGTCTAGCTCTTGCTGGTTAGGGGCGGAATTGGGGAGGGAAGAGTCATGGTCCTTTCCCTCGGTTGGCTGATCCGTTCCTTGGTTGCTAGATTGAGTAGCATTGCTCGGAGGTGGTATTATGGGGTTATCAGGAATGATGGGGTTTTCCGGTTGGTTTTGCAAGACGTCAAACTTATTGCTAGTTGAAGGATCTTTACTTACCTGAGCCGGTTGCTTCCTTCCGCCTTGACGTCTTTTCCTCGCTGGTTGCATGAAGTCGTCCTTGTCCTTGCCGCTTTCTGGATTCCCTTCTTTTGGCGTCGCGTTGAGTGGGCAGTCTCTGAAGAGGTGACCATGCTCATGGAATTTCCTGCAACGGAATGGAATATGCTCATAGTCGATGGTTTGAGACCAATCCTCGTCGTGATATTCCAGCGTGATGGATCCTGGAAGCGGCTTGGCTATGTTCAAATATACACATATTCGTGCATAAGAGGTGTAGCGTCGCTGCTTGGTGGCCTCTGAAGATTTGACATAAATGCCAATAGTATTCCCAATTCCAGCCAGGACCTCCTCTAGCCAGAACTCCTGGGGTAAGGAGTATAACCTAATCCAAACCGGTGCATGGGCAAAGTCCTCCTTTTCAGGGCTGAACTTCTCGGTCCAGAATCTTAAGAAGAGTCCTGCCGAGTTGTAGAAATATGGCCCTCCATCAAAGATGTGATTGCGATCCTCCAAGTTGTGGAAGATGATCGTGAAAAAACCCTTGGATCCCAGTTGTAAGTCATAATGCCCTCTCGGCTTCCACCAGTATTGTATCCATTTGACCAGATCTCTTTCCGAGGGCCAAAGCCCAAGAAATTTACCCACCAGGGCGTGGTCCCTCATATATTGCTTCTGCACCTTTATCCTCGGTGAGCTGATAACATATTTCGGGGTTTGCGGCGCCTGTGGAATACATTTACCCGACAGCCATGGAGTCGAGGCTCGGCTAGGGGTCTTCTCCTTCTCAGGGTCTATTTCCATCTCTCTGTCTTTGAAGGTCCCGTCCTCCAGAAGCTCCACGCGCAGATTTGGTGGTGTCTCAAAGGTCGGCCACTTCAGCCTTTCAGTGGAGTCGTCATTCGCCGTGACATGGTTGTAGGAGGCGCCTAGCGGTTCCCCCTCCTTGCGATTCATGAGCCCCCGCGGGGCCACAGATGTGGTGCCGCAGATCAGTGCTGAAGAGTTCGAAACCCTAGTTTGCAGAACGCTTATGTTCCAAACATGTTCTCAGACGTATTTTTATTTTCGAGTTGATGTTACCATTAAGTTACCATATAAAATTATTATTATTATATCCTTATAACCTATATTAAAGCTAAATATTAAAAGTATGTGGTTTTTCCAATATTTCAAATTTGAGTGTGTAATGAAAACAAAAATAAGAAAAATTGTTGCTATTGAAAATGTTACAAAACAATTATATCCATTTCTTGTATGAAAATATGTGTTTTTATCTAAATTCTTCTTCATAAAAAGATAAAATACAAAATACAAAAATGACATATACTTTAATGTAAAGATAGTCATTTTTAATAAAAACTTTTGCAAAAGTATCAGTAATTATAATTTATGAAAATAACCATAAAAACACATAAAAAGTTAATAACTTATTTCAATATATCAACCTATCTCAAATGCCTAACCCTCCTCTATTACATAGAACATCTATTACATAGAGTAGCTCATTCAACCTTGTAAAACAAAGTGGCCATTCCAAACACAAAGCCCTTTGAGAAACTAACTCTCTCTACCTATCAATATCAATATCTCAACCTTCTCTTATATTGATTATATTGATAGAAGAATAATATTCTGATATCTAATATTTAATTTAATTACGAAGATTAATAATATATATTACTCTTGAATGTAGTCTCATGGCTAAAAACTACAACCTTAGTAGAGTCATTAGAAATATAAAGAAAAGATATGGTTAGTAGAGTAATTAAAAATATACTAAAAAGACCTTAATCCTGATTAGGTTGAATTGTGCCTAATAATGGTGGAGGACAACCAAGACTGTCATGGATTCCTATAATGAAATAGAATACCTAACTGGTTCAAGATTACAAATTATTGTTACCTTTGTCAAATCCTCAACAACTTAATAATCTGGCACATGTTGAACCTTGCTTAATATTAAAGGAAAAGCAGTCATTGAATCTTAATAATCTAATAAATGGGAAAGGCTACTTTAATAACCTAGTAGATAACGAAGGATGTTTTAATGAGTCAATTTTCCAGAGAAATGACAAACCACCAAAAAAGAACCGATAACAATTCATTGGTTAGTTGCAATCAATATGGATGCGGAGCTTCCTCATTACCCATAAATAAATCTCTGGTACTTAATTTCTCCAGAATTAAGATATCTATACAAACACGGATCTCTCATTCTTGCTAATTTTATGTTTTTGCTAGCTGGTTAAGTAAAAATATGACGATTACTACTATTTTAAAATTATCCTATAATGCGTTTTACATTCACATAAAAATTGTGTAATCAAAATCCCAGTTTGAAAATTACTTGACTGTAAAATTACAACATATAGAACCACGTTGTTTGACCTTATCCCGCTCATCCACGATAGGAATATCCGAGCAAAGATCGAACAAATCTTCCTCATAGATGTACCTATTCACACAGGAATAATGGAAAAAATGTGCAGCATTAATAACAAGAGCTGCTTGGCGAAACTTGCGATAGAAAGTTCTGTAATTTTAGGATACTCCTCCAGCCACTTACACAGTTTCTCACTTTGTTACTATCCAAATCTATTATGGCCTTCTGAGTAGATTCAGGCATGAAATAATGTTGGGCAGCACTTTGAAGCTCTACAGACCATTTTGACAGCCACAATATGTGGGACTGCTCTGACGAAAAATATATTCGTGTGCCCCGTTTATCATTTGATACACTTGCCAAAGCCGTGAAGTGGACAGAATTTACAGAATTTACTGCTCTGACGAAAAATATGTTGGCAGAATTTACATACTTCAGGAAGGGAGTATTTTCTAGGTGACTTGAAAGTCCAGGCTTCCAATATTCAGCGATGAAACAAAGAAGTTCCACGTACAAATTTTCAGGCAGACCATTCACCCAACCAAGTGACTGAATGCAACCAGCATACCAAATCATATGACACATTTACCACGTGCAAGAACTTCAAGATATTAGAAAACTCGGGGAAGGATGGACTATTTTGTCTTCACCAGCCAAGAAAGCGTCCAGGCTTCTAAAAGCTGGCAGTAATGTCCGAGTTTCTTTCGGCCTACCGAAATCTTTGTCAACAAAGCTGGAGTCGCATAAAATTATTTCCTCCATTCTTAACTGGGCCTGGATACCATTTCTAACTTGTACCAGCTGCTGGTAACGAGGAGGATAAACGGGGATGTATTTATAAAAATGGGATTTTGATGATGGGGGAGAATCAGCGTAGACGAAGAAACGAAATGCTGAACTAAAAGCTAACGGAATACAGTCTAGTATTCCCTGGTTCCATTTGTTGCCAAAAATAATACCCTCTCTGGAAGAAACCAGTAAAAAATCTGCTTCTATCACAAATGGAAAACCCGTGACCATTTCTGTTGGAAGAAAAGCATAAATGCCCGGAGCTGCACTGTTTCCTCTTGTAAGGCGTTCCTGAAAAGGGAAAGCCAGTGTAATCGCCCATTTTTCCACGTCTTTCCTCTGCTCAACTTTATACTCGTTTTTGACAGGAAAGCGTTGCCTCCACATGTAATAACTGGGTCTTCCTGTGGAGTTTATTTTCTTCAGCGGACAAATGCAGACTGAAGGCTTTACTGTCTTCACTTTTAGAACTCTGGAAGTCCGTCTCCCGTGAAACGGAGATCGCATTAATTTTGTTACGACTGGGATCCACATGAAATTCACGAACTGAAAGCTTCTTTATCTTAGACATGAACAAAATAACTTCAGGATGAATACTGGAGAGCTCTTGCTTCACAGCTTCAACCTTCTCAGGACGCAAAGGTAGAACTATAACCGTATTGGGAAGCTTACACCCATAAATTTCTTCAAGCTGAGCAGTGCTGGGTCTTGTTTACAGATCCCACCTTACTCCACCACCCACTTTTCTCCGAAAAAATGTGTACCTTTCGAGATGTATGTGGTGGAATACAATCATCGTAAATGTATGAGGTGAGGTAAACACCCACCACATAAGGATGGATGGTGCAGAGGAAGATGTGTGTAACTCTAAACACTAACCTATTAAGCTAATAACACATTATATATGATTTAAAAGAGAAAAGATAATAAGCACCCATACCTTTTTCTCCAATGTAACCTCCATCGTTTTTCTTCTTTGCAGATCGTCCAACGCTGCATATAGAATCAATATTATGTTTTTGGAATCCAATCTTGTTCTTAAACACCAACAGCGAAGCAGTAGCACTCACTTCACAGATATCCTCACTGGTAAATACAAATTCCAACGAAGGTTGGACACCAAGTGCATAGTTGTTATCCTCTGCATTCTGCAGTAAAACCACCATTTCTAAGTATTGGAAACAAAAATATAAAACCTATTTGATAATTTGAAGTAAGAATTACCTGGATGATCTCCATAAGAAAATGCACATCCTTGCTGTACAATTCAGCAGATAGATGTTTCACCTGTAAAGACCAGTTTCGGATTGCTCTTATTGATTTAGGAACATCTATCCATTGATTTAGGAACAGAATTGATGTGGATCGGGGGCGATAATTCAGGAACACTTAAAAGTAAAAAATTGCTTATTTGGCATTATAATCGATCCAAGGGTTGACTAGAACTGGTTGGCAGCTGAGAACAAAATTTTAACATGGGATATGCTCTTAGTGAGTGCCAATTATGTAAACATGAAAATGCTGAGTGCCAATTATGTAAATATGAAATTGAAAATATTAATCATTTGTTCATACATTGTTCATTTACAAAATCTGTCGTAGGAGAGAATTATAACTGGTCAGAAATTAAAAAAGGTCTGAGAAGGAAATACACTGTCTGACTGTTTCAAAAATTGGACAGAGGATAAGCCTGTCCTTTCTATATTATAGAAGCTCACACTTGTTGGAATATTTGGTTAGAGACTAACTCAACTATTTTGGAGAAGACTTCTCCCTCTATTTCATCAGTGGTTTTCAAGACATTTGGATCATATAAAATGCACTTGGCATCTCAAAAACTTATCCCATTACGAGATTGTATGATTAGCAGCACATTAATACTTACTATTGCATGTTTTGATGGAGCAGCACAAGCAGATGGAAAACAGTGTGGAGCTGGAGGAGTTTTGATTTAAGTATTTAGACAATATTTAATCGTGGAGGATGCACAAATACAAGGGCAGAGTTAATGGGAGTATGGGCAACTCTTATGTTGGCAATACATTTGTCTTTTCAAAGACTTCAGGTTCTGGGAGATTCAAAAGTAGTTATTGATTGGTTATCCAAAAGAAAAAAACTCCACTCAAGTGCAATTGAAGGATGGAAGTCCAAAATTAAGTCAAACCCTTTCAAAAACTCAGTTTTAAACACATATACAGGGAATATAATAAAGAAACAGATCTTCTTTCTAAACAAGTATTATGATAACCTAAAGGCAGAATCACATATTACAAATGGGACAATGAAACTGAAGGTCCCATGAGACACCTCAGTCTTTACTAGTACTAAACCTTTTGCTTCAGTTTTGGATATGTTATCGACATTATAGCTTCATTTTAGTTTTTGTTAACTCAGTTATATCCTCTCTCTTGGTTACCTTTTGCTTCAGTTTTGGATATGTTATCGACATTATAGCTTCATTTTAGTTTTTGTTAACTCAGTTATATCCTCTCTCCTGGTTTAGCATTTTGATTTTGAAGAATCATATCATGAATCTTGGGTCATCTTTGACTTGTGTAAGGATTGTCATAGGATAATTTAATGAGCCGATGATGAGAAATCAGAAGAAAATAACTGATAACCAGTCACTATGAATCAATATGAATCTCAACTTTCTCATTATAGCCGATAAGAATTTAAACATAGCTCCCTGTTGTAAATAAGAAATTCATCATTTTATAAAACTAAAACTGTATCTTGTTTTCGCGTCGCACGGAATCACTTTATTTTTAATCTATTAAGAACAGAGATATTAAAAATATTTATACATAGAGCTTTTAGATTCTATTAAAAATATGTATACATAAAGCTATTGAATCTAATATCTAATGATAATATAGAATCTAGTAAGAATATAGATATTTGATAATCGGGAATTAAGATATCTATATATAAACACTGATCTCTCCATCTTACAATTTTTAAGTTTTTGCTAAGTTAAAAATTTGCTTATTACTTCTATAATTTTTGAAGTATTTTATAATGTGTATTACCATTTTGTACAATCAAATTCATTTGTGCAATCAAATTCACTTCTGGAAATCATTTAACCTGTTTAATCAAAATTCAGGTTTCAATATCACTTAACCCTAAAATTATAGCATATATATTGGCCAGAACTTAGTAGTTGCACCGGAAAGAGGCAATGAAGATTATGTAGCAAATTTCATCAAAATAAACCAAAATCGTTCATTTAATATAAGCAACTATCGCTTCGGTCGAAGGGAAAAAAACATAATTTGGATCACTGAAGTTCATTTAACTTACACAACTATCGCTTCGGACGAACGGAAAAACCATAATTTAAATCACCGACCTCCCTTCATGGAACATATGAACATACTTGCAAGTGCTGGAATCTATCTATGTTTAAACGCCTTCCTGAATCTTCCTGAAAAACCCTAACTATTATTCTTAAATCTATAATACTAGGTAAATGAGACAGAAATTATCTGTCTCATAAATAGTCAATACCGGTTTTGCAACAAACAGCTAGAATAGGAAGATAGGAAGTGCTCGTCCTCCATGAACAACTGAAGATTTTTTCTTTGAAGCATGAAATCCACTGCTTCCAAGTTGAAGTCAAAAGCACATCCCAATTTAATCATCTCACATAGTCCCCCAACCAAATCTGGAAATTCTGCTAGCAGACCTTGTGAGATTACCTCAGCAAAAGTAGTGACAAACAACATTTTTGCCTTTTGATTGTTTCGATCAGGGGTCTGTATCAAGAGCCGCTTGGGGTTTTTCTCCCATCTTACCATAGCTGTTGTGGTTACCTTAACATTCTGTGCCAATAATAGAGAATATTCCACACTGAGTGGTTCGACCACTCCATAGACAGGGCAATCTATTAGAGCCCTGGCAAGCTGATGTCTCTTTTCCGCAGACAATTTGAAAGAAGGCTTCGCAAGATACCCAACACATACTCTGTATAACCCCATCCCTAATGTTCCCTTCTGCAAAGACATCTTCTGTTGCGTAGAAATCTCAGTTTTGTTTACAGCTTGAGATATATTACGAATCTCCAGATGGTTATAAATGGAGAACAAAAGGTCCAAAGGTATTTGAGGATCAGAAGGGTTAGGGTGCCAGGTAAAATTTACCATTGGCGAACGTCCCTTGAATAATTCCTTCAGCTGCAAGTCGTCCGGGACATATGCTTGGCCTGGACTACTAACACCGATATCTCCATTATTTGTGCACACTGGGACTTTACAGCCGCTTCCAAGCCATTGTTTTATAAGAGAGGAGGAACTCGACCAGTTTTGCACAATATGTTTCCAAACCAAACAACATTCTGATTCAGTTATTCCATGCTTGTCATTTCGTGTACGATCCAGCCACAGCAAGCAGTAGTCTTCAATTTGTGGATGATTGGATACACGAAGAGAATTTGAAAAGAAATTGAGCAATTGTTCATCGTACCAGTTTTCCAGGATCTTCAACCTCGATTTGAAAAGCCCATCTACGTCATGAATTACACACGATCTTGCTGACATCCATTTTCGCTCATTTGGAATCCAAATTGGTAAAACCTTACTTCCATAAGGCTCCCATTTTGAAGCCTGGAGATACTTATACAACCTGGTTATGGCTTCGAAATCTGTATGCATCTGAATATGGTGATCAACAATAACATTGCATCCTTGTCCAACCTCAGTGACCACTCCTACCTTTGGAAGAGCATCTTTGAATTCATGAATGTCATCCCCATAGAACGCCTCGTCAATACAAGGAACATCGTCCTCTTCTAATTGCCGAGCAAACCTCCAATTGGAATCAAACAAAAAAGATTTAGCTGGAGATTCAAAACCCCTACCTGTTTTTAGCCATTTGCATTCTGATACACTTTGTCTAAAAGAGGGAGGCAGCTCCTGGTATTTTATCCATTCCAGCAGAATAAATGCTTTCTCCTTATCCAAATGACAAAAAGTAGAATAGGCATTTGGAGGAATTAGCTGTGGAATATCTAATGCACCAAGTTGTTGTTCAACGAATTGAACCAAATCGTTACCTGCTCCCGTCAAACCCCGTGCACAAGGAGGTAATGTAAGATAATGTTCAGAGAGTGCAACAAAGTTTTGCCCAGTCCACGGATTACTTCCCATTAACTTCGCCCACTTACTTATTAATGCAGGAAGGAGGATCTTTACAGACCCACGTTGTTTGACACTACCCCGCTCATCCACGATAGGAATATCCGAGCAAAGATCGAACAAATCTTTCTGATGGATGTACCTATTCACAGAGGAATAATGGAAAAAATGTGCAACATTAATAACAAGCTTACTATTTGTTGAAGCTTTTACAACCTCCCGGAGCTGCTTGGCGAAACTTGCGATAGAAAGTTGTGTAATTTTAGGATACTCCTCCAGCCACTTACGCAGTTTCTCACCTTTGTTACCATCCAAATCTATTATGGCCTTCTGAATAGATTCAGGCATAAAATAATGTTGGGCAGCACTTTGAAACTCTCCAGACCATTTTGACAACCACAATATGTGCAACGGATCTGACGAAAAATATATTCTTGTGCCCGGTTCATCATTTGATACACTTGCCAAAGCCGTGATGTGGACAGAATTTACATACTTCAGGAAGGGAGTATTTTGTAGATGACTTGAAAGTCCAGGCTTCCAATTTTCAGCAATGAAACAAAGAAGTTCCACGTACAAATTTTCAGGCAGACTATTCACCCAACCAAATGACCGAACGCAACCAGCATACCAATCATATGTCACATTTACCACGTGCAAGAACTGCAAGATATTAAAAAACTCAGGCTTATCAAGGCAAGGATGGACTATTTTGTCTTCACCAGCCAAGAAAGCGTCCAGGCCGCTTTGCCAACGTTGTTCTCTTGCTCTCTTCAAAAGGCTTCTAAAAGCTGGCAGTACTGTCCGAGTCTCTGCTGGCCTACCGAAATCTTTGTCAACAAAGCTGGAGTCGCATAAAATTATTTCCTCCATTCTTAACTGAGCCTGAATACCATTTCTAACTTGTACCAGCTGCTGGTAACGAGGAGGATCAACGGGGATGTATTTATAAAAATGAGATTTTGATGATGGGGGCGAATCAGCGCAGACGAAGAAACGAAATGCTGAACTGAAAGCTAACGGAATACAGTCTAGTATTCCCTGGTTCCATTTGTTGTCAAAAATAATACTCTCTCTGGAAGAAACCAGTAAGAAATCTGCTTGTATTACAAATGGAAAATCTGTTACCATTTCCGTTGGAAGAAAAGCATAAATGCCGGGAGCTGCCATGTTTCCTCTTGTAAGGCGTTCTTGAAAGGGGAAGGCCAGTGTAATTGCCCATTTTCCCATGTCTTTCCTCTGCTCAACTTTACACTCATTTTTGACAGGAAAACGTTGCCTCCACATGTAATAACTGGATCTTCCTGTCGAGCATTTATTTTCTTGAGCGGAGAGATGCAGAGTGAAGGCTTCACTGTCTTCACTCTCGGAACTCTCAAAGTCCGTCTCCTGTGAAACGGAGATTGCATTAATTTTGTTAAGCCTGGGATCCACATGAAATTCACGAACTGAAAGCTTCTTTATCTTAGACATGAACAAAATAACTTCAGGATGAATACTGGAGAGCTCTTGCTTCACAGCTTCAACCTTCTCAGGACGCAAGGGTAGAACTATAACCGTATTGGGAAGCTTACACCCATAAATTTCTTCAAGCTGGGCAGTGCTGGGTTTTCTTTCAATCCATTCTGGGACGATATATCCTATGTTTGCATCAGGAGGAGGGACATCGTTGAATCTTATCTTATATCCATTGCTGAAAATACAAGGCTGGCTTGTGACTAAAAATACGCTCTTAAATCCAATACCTTTAATGAAAAGGATATAATTAGATATGTAAAAAATAGCATAATTGAGTAAGATACGTAATAGAAGCAGTTAGTCTCAGATAGATGAGAAAAGTTCTTAAATCATTTCTGAAAGGTATACACATCCCACCTATTAAGCTAATAACACATTATATATGATTTAAAAGATAATAAGCACCCATACCTTTTTCTCCAATGTAACCTCCTTCCCTTTTCTTCTTTGTAGATCGTCCAACACTGCATATAGAATCAATATTTTGTTTTTGGAATCCAATCTCATTGTTAAACACCAACAACGTAGCAGTAGCACCCACTTCACAGATATCCTTACTGGTAAATACAAATTCCAACGAAGGTTTGACACCAGGTGCATAGCTGTTATCCTCTGCATTCTGCAGTAAAACCACCATTTTAAAGTATTGAAAACAAAAATATAAAACCTATTTGATAATTTGAAGTAAGAATTACCTGGATGAGCTCCATAAGAAAATGCACATCCTTACTGTATAATTCAGCAGAGAGATGTTTCACCGCTTGATGCAAATCTTCTGCAAGCGGGTTATCAAGAGAAAACTTGGTCTTCCGAATATGTTCAATGTGATTTCTCTGTGTCGCCATAACCGCCTATGCAGGGAACTCCAACAACAGTACCGAGATAATGCAAACGAACCCCAATAACAATATCCCTATCTCACTCAAATCTCTGAGGCAAATTCAAGCCCTTCACTGCATTATATTGATCTCAGGGAGGTTGTAATTCAGGAGAGTAGAAAACCTGTGTTAGACTCCCAAGGATTTGTACTCGCGGTTATACGCAATCTGCTTTATTCTCATATCACGTGATCCCTCATACATTGATTGTAGTCTGGATATTATTTACTTTTCCTTTCAACTCCACTCTTTTACATCAGTAACATAATTTTTAAACATTGTTTATTAGTACATTAAACATTGTTTATCTATTAAACAAACCTCTAATACATTGTTTTACTTCATAAAAAAAATTCAAAGCTTTCTGTAGATTCCAAAAAAAAAAGGTTGAAGGATATAAAAAAAATTCAGAGCTTTCCGTAGATTCCTTAAAAAAAAATAAAAAGACATTTCAATCATGTCAAAAAAGTAAAAAGACATTTCAATCATGTCAAAGTCCTCTAACTCAGGGATTCTCAATATCCATTTTTAAAATCAAATAAAATTAATATTGACTTTTCAATAATTCAAATGATTAATCATGTAAAAGGCCTTCAATCAAGACCATTTTGATCATCTTAACATCCTAAAATCAAACAAACTAAATTTTGATTTTTTTATTATTAAAATTAATATTATTTTTTAATTCAAAGTACAAAATATCTTACGAAAATTTTGTTGGGACATAACATTGTACTGAATTTTGTTTTTTTATTATTAAAAATAATATTATATTTTTACTTCAAATCCTAGAGAATCTGCATTGTAATTGTAAGAACAGTTTAATAAATAGTCCTTCGAATCTACATTGTACTTGTTGCAATAGTTTAATAGATATTCCTTGAAACCGGGTGAGATTGTATCCATTTTTTTATAATTTTTAACGTACTAATTACGTACAAGTAAAATTAAAGTAATGCTTCATATGCTTCATGTTCTCGAATTTAATCATATCAAGGTCGTCCTTTAAAAGAAAATCTCAATCTGTATTTTATTTTGATTTGTTTTTTTTCCATGAGAAAAAGTGCTCTTTATATTCATAAGGATATAAAATTTTACAAAATCCGTCTTCTCTAACAACCGCAAAACAATGTGGAACTGCACAATACTTAGATCAATCCATCAATGTCCCTACAATCAAGTCGAAAAAACCCATCTAAGCACAACATTCAGATATGAAGCACCAAATCAAATCTTAATCTTGTAGGCTAGTCCTTCGATGCCATCCTCCCAAATTGTAAAACAAATTTGGCTCGATGGAAGGAGCAATGTTTTTTTAGAGAGCGAGTCCGCCTCACTGTTTTCCTCTCTGAAAATGTGCTTGAAGGAGAGCTTTCTAAAAAGATGAGTAGCATCTTTCGTCATTTCTTTCTAGCAATCAAGTGCTGCCACCTGGAAGTCAGCGCGACCGCTCAGCCAGTCGATAATATTCTTAGAGTCTCCAAGGAGTAACAGAATGTCGGTGTGACGGCTAGCTAGAACTAGTGATGCCCAAGCACCTAAAAGTTCTGCCTTCGTGTTAGAACCCTGACCGCAATTCAAAGTCCAGCGGATACAAGTGTGGGGGTTTAGAGCAATTCTCCCCCCAGCTCCACAAAGAGTACCTCCTTGTTGAGAGGCCCCGTCGAACCAGGCCACCGCCCTATCGATAGGAATGGAAAATGATTGTCGGAGAGATGGCTTAGCCTTCAAGGATTTGCCAGATTTGTTCGCCTCAGCCAACAAGAGGGTTGATACGGAATGGATAGATGGCATCTTCTCATTAAAAATAGTTGCATTTCTAGTCTTCCAGACTTGCCAGCACAGGTGGATCGGAAGCAAAGAGAGCGTGTTGTTGTTTGAGCACCAGTTTTGGAAGCAGGCCAGAACATTGATTCCTGTCTAATGCATGGAGAATTTTAAAGCCGATGCAAGGTGCGACCAGATCTCTCGGATGAAAGGGCAGTGGATAAATACAAGCTGAGTAGATTCGTTGTTACATTTGCAAAGAGGACAGCGGTTCGGGCCCACCCAGCCGCGGGCTTGTAAATTATCCCAAAACAATAATTTGTTTTCCAGAAGGAGCCAAGCGAACAGTTTAAGTTTTAAGGGGCAATCGTCTCTCCAAATCCTCTGTCTACAGTTGGATTTTAATGGCTTCCAGATATGAGCAGCCAATGCTTGGTATACATTCTTTGCACTGATCTGGCCAGAACCGTCACCCCCCGTCCAGATGAGAGTGTCTGGTTTTGGATGTAATCTCACGCCAAATTCAATGAGGAGTTGAGTGTAGCTATCCCATTCAACCGTGGACTCCGGATCCAGTTGGAGATCCGTTCCTTTCAGCCATGAGTCGCCTAGCGGGCCTCCTTTGGACGGGCAGTAGAATTGATGAAGATAGAAAAGGCTCTTTTCATGGAGTTGTGCACGGAGGGATGGTGAAAGCATAGCTTTCCAGCCCAAACCCAGAACGCAATCGCTGCCCACTTCAATCAATCTGCCATCTCCAGGAATCCATGAAAGCCAATTTAAAATTATCGGAAGAGTGGAAGAGAGATTTTTCCAAGTCTGTGAGCCTTTTGACTGGTGCACCTTAGCGAATCTAATCCAAATATGGAGCGGAAGTTGGTGGAGATATTTTGCTTTGATAACATTGCTCCAAAGTCCCGGTTTCGTCAATAATCTCCAAAAGGTGTTTGCCGATAGTGCCTTGTGAAAGAGTGGCAGGTTTTTGAGGCCCCAACCTCCCATCAACTTGGGTTTTGCTAAGTCCTCCCATTTGCTGAGATGATAGCCTTTCTTCTTCTTATTGCCAGTCCAAAGGAATGAAAAGATAAGATGACGGAGCATCTTCAAAATGGAGGCAGGGATGTGGGCTAAAGCCATCCAATAAACCGGAAGGCTTTCCAGAACCACTTTAATCAGAGTATACCTGCCTCCCATGGAGAGAAATCTGTGCTGCCAGTTGTAAATTATGCCCTCAAATTTGTCAATAAGCCACGTCCAATATTTTTTAGAGTACCTGGATGACTTTAAGAAATATCCTAAATAGGAAAATCCCTCCGCTAGGTCAAGGAAGCCAATTCCATAAAGCTCTTTTAACTCAAGATTCAATGCGTCCTGTGCATCCGAGACCAAGAAGACTGATTTAGTGGTATTGATTTCTAGTCCTGAAACATCACAAAAGGAAGAAAGGATAGAATGAATGATAGACCATTCAACAAAGTTAGCATTAGTCAAGATCAGCACGTCATCAACAAATAGAATGTGGAGAATATGAGTCAGTCCAACAACTTTAACTCCTTTCAAGTGTCCATCTGTTTGTTTGGATTTGAGCAAGATGTTGAGTCCTTCCAGGATCAAGATGAAAAGGAGAGGGGAGAGTGAAAAACCCTGTCTGAGTCCTCTCTCACAGTGAAAGGTCTTTGTAGCTTCACCATTTATGAGAATCGCAAGAGTTGTCGAAGAGATATTTTAATTTGATTTATTATAAGCTCTATGGTGAAGTTAATAAATACAACTATATAAGTAATAAAAAAGATATTATGAAACATTGATTATGTTGAAGGCATCTTAGCGTGAGGTTTTGGAAAACCACCTCTATCATCATTATAAACCATTCTAAACCGTCACTCGTCACTTTTTAAAGTCCCCCTGTGTTATACCATTCTCTAGTTTTACATCACATTAATTGGTCGTGATAGAAATTTACGCATAGTACACTTCAACATTTGATTGTTGCAGGGCTTTGAAAGTCCAGCACTGCGGATCCGTATAGACGTAAATCCGAAAAATGGTATCATTTCCCTGAAAACTTGCAATGGAAAGCCCTTCGTGCACCTTGATCTCCTATACGAATAAGCATACAGGTAAAAAAAGGAGGAGAGATGGTTTTTATTGGTTGGTCGACCCCCGCGCATTGAAAAACCGAAGGCTGCGAACTGAAAAGGTTATCAAATGACGGTAGACAAAGTCGGAAAGAACACGTCGTGAGACATCACGTAATGGGAGCTTCGTCCGATACTCCATTTCAACACTGAAAACCCTGTAGCTAAGCCGTGAATATAAAAATATATATATATGGTCGTTTGTGCGTATTTCCATTAACCGTTAAATTTTATGAACAGGCGGAATCTGAAAGATTTTGAAGCGAAATACATCGCTGCATTTGAAAGATCAGCGATTGAAGGACGAAATACGATAGAAGTCCAATATATTTAGGAATCTCGGGGCTGGATTTGGTTCCGAGTTGAAGCGAAATTTGCGTATTGTTTTGGCGATTTGAAGGTTTGCAGCGGTCGTTGAATTGATAAATTTTATGTTTTGATTTGGACAAGGAAGAGTTAGGGTTTGTTTCTTGAAGATCTAGGGTTGGGATTTTTGTGCTGCATTTTTGTGGCCGACCATCTTGAATTTGATGGCCATGATGTCGATGAGGAAGAAGTTGCTTTCGATTGGGGTTTTGTTTAAACCTTTGACCTCCAATGACAAACTTTCCTCAACTTACTTTGGCATTACCATTAGCAAGCTTGGGGGTATGCTAGTTATATTATATGTTTGTTATAAGGTGATTTGCAAGCTTGGGGGTATGCTAGTTATATTATATGTTTGTTATAAGGTGAAAGTTAATGTATGTTCCATTATCACAGGAGCAGGTCCATAATCATTTCACACATTAGAGGTATATATATTGATTTCTTATTAGTCCCAATCAAAGCACGAAATATAGCTATGGAGATTTTTGGTCAAATCATTTTGACTTTTAAATTATATTAAAAAAATTATAATATTTTTCAATGTTTAATGATATTTATATATTAATTTTAATATTTTGAAATATTTAATATTCAAAATTTATATTTTATGATTAGTTAAAAATGTTGGATTTGGATGTGATATTGTAAAACAAAAAATAATTAAAATTTTAAATTTTAAATTTTAAATTGAAAAACAAATCTTGAAAAAATCTTCCATTGCCACTTATATAAATACAAGATTAAATGCATTCATATATACAAATTTAATGAAGATATAGGAAGTACATTAGGTGTAAGGTAAAGTTCATTGCTATGCATAGCTACAATTTATCATTATCCTAATATAGTTCAGAGCATTCTCCTCTTACAATTCTAGGGTTGACATAATGGGACTGAATAAGCTATTTTCAAGGATTTGTCACAGTTTAAAAAATTATTTAATAATAGAAAAACAAAATCAAATCATTGATTTAAAACTAAATGTTCTTCTCATCATCTTAATTAATTATTAATCATATTAAGCCTGAAGACAATGCTCTAGTTAGAACTTTATCCTTTTGTTAATCATATAAGGGCCGATAACAATGTTGCAGTCATGATAACTTTATCCTTTCATATTAATCAACTGTCACTCATATTAATTTAAGATGCCTTGACAATACTTCCCACACTACACAATGCTAAATATTTCAATCTAAGTCCATTCTCTAGAGTTCTAATTCAGCGTCCATGGCCAAGAAGGAAGCGCATGTGTTTGTCTCGGAGAAGAGTCGAAAGTGGAAAACTATATCAAATGTACATGTAGCTCCTATACTCTTGGCTAGCAATTGAAATCCTCCAACCAATTTTGAAAACCTTGAAAACAATTGCTACCATTATCTTGTTTTAATAGCATGTTTTAACTCTTACTTCAAAATTTGTTTGTTAGAGTATGTGCACTACAACCTTAAAATTTCATTATGCTCTGTAAATTCAAATATGTTTAGTAACTGTGCAATGCCAATATGCAGATTCTTGTCTTTAAATATCTTAAAGAAACAATGATCTTAAATTGCATGATAAATTATCATATATTTTATTATGTTAAAATTTCATTATGTTCTGTAAATTTAAATATGTTTAGTAATTGTGCAATGCCAATATGAAGACTCTTCTTGTTAAATATCTGAAAGAAACAATGATCTTAAATTGCATAACAAATTATCATATATTTTGACAGTACAATTTGTATGTGAAAATTTAAATTTTGAGCATACCTAGAGCCACCCATTTCATCATCTTCATCAACAAGATTGTTGTTAAATTCTCTAGAGGTAAAGAACAATGTCACAACAATGTATAGTTTGTTGCAACCATCATACTAAGAAGATTGTTGTTAAATTCTTTAAAGGCAAAGAACAATGCCTCAACAATGTATAGTTTGTTGCAACCACCATACTAAGGTAGCCTCTTGCCCAAATGAGACTTTCGATATACTTTGACTTGTTAAAATCTTTGGAGGCCAAGAACAATGCCCCAACAATGTACAAGTTCTTGCAACCATCATAGTAAGGTAGACTCCTGCCCAAATGGGACTTTTTATAAGAAAAGTAATCAATGGAGAATAACCGATATACCCCCATTTTGGAGAAAGTTCTCTTTATAAGTAAATTATCAGTCACAAATTTATTGTAGAGATGAGAAAAAATTAGCACAAAACTAAACAGACATTAACCTTCATAGCCTCTTAATGTAATTCCTTCACTAAACTTGGATCATATTCACTAGTGAGTATATCCCTATGGTATTAGGAGCTATAGCTATTGCTTGACCTTGAAGGGATCACAACACTGCAATAACTACTAAAATTTCACTAGTTTCTCTTCCTTGAAAGCTTTAATCTCTCTTCTTTTTCTTTGAGTCAACAACATCTATCTTATAAATGTTTGTCAATATTGAAGAGTCTCTCAAAAAACCAAAATTGTTAAAGAGATGTTATGTCGGCTTGAATGCGACAATGTAGAATACACTAAAGATATTTTAATACGATAATTTTAGATTTATACACTCCCCCAAAAAATATTTTCTTAAAATTATTATAAATGTTGAAAAAAATAAACTATGATAAGTTAAGACAATCCATCCCATTTAAGCTTAAGGCTAAGTCTATCTTCAGAAGTTGCAAATGTTTTCTCCAAAGCTAAAATATCTTCATTTGAGTTTCGGTTTCTTCATGTAAATTCAGACTATTCTTGAACTCTTCTATAACACCTTCTGTTGTTCTCAATTTTTGCTAAAATCTGAAGTTTGTAGTTGTGAATTTCTTAAGAAAGTCTATATCCATATTATTAGTCCCTACCATAGGCATAGAGGGACTATAGCGATCGATAAATCATTGAATTCATATTAGTCTATCCTTTAACCACAAATATTTCCATATTATCTATTGTTGGAACCAGGGAACTGAAAACATCAATTTTTATATAAAAAAAAAATACCATATTTGTCATGATATGATTGGACAAGGGATTGGAGGTCTTATTGTTGGCTTCGTTATTCTCAATGTTATATATGTTGGCATATCCAAAGTATTTGATCGTATATGGTCTTTTTGAATCATATATTTTGTTATGCATTCGTCGAAGGTGGATTAATGCTAGCATTAATTCGAATGTTTGGTTTGACATTTTATGCTAGGTAGATTTATGGAAATGTTTGATATGGTGGCATATCCAAAGTTTTGCTTTCCAATACATTCTCTGGTGTTCGAACTATTGTTACAAAAAATATAATTATTTTCTTGGGATACGTCAGAGACCTGCCACATTGAATTTTTTTGTTAAATGTTTGCAGTGCATTTCTGACAGAGTTAAATGTTTACCTAACAGGCTTGGTAGTGTTGAATGGTTACTTAGCAGGCTTGTTACGAGACATTTTCTTCCATTTTTAAAATTTGTATGCTCTAGCGGCATTGCTGGTTCACTGGGCCATGCTTGTTTTTTGCATGGCACTGATTTCTTATTTGCATGTTGTCGTTGTTCTTTCTTGCGTGTTCGTGTTGTTGCAGTTTGCACGTTAGGGTTTCTGCAATCGCGATTGGAATAGCATCGTTCCTGGGGGAGTAGTTGTTGCTTGCTTCTTTATTTGTTGTATGTTGTTTATTGTTGCTTGATTCGACTTTGCAGGGCTCTGGTCATGCACTTGCAGTTGGGCCTTTTGGTGCTTCTTAGCTGGGTTCTTATTTGGTGCTTGTTCTTGTTTGCCCAGGCTTTGCAATGTTGGGATGTTGCATCTGCGGTTGGATCTCTGGTTACATTTTTTTCCACTGCAGTTTGCGTAGAATACTATTAAGATAAAATAACAAAGTAAGGAATTGCAGGCGATGTAAATTGTAGTTGTTATGCGTTGAAGCAGAGTTTGTCGGCCTCAAAATATATTTCATAGTTGTTGATGCTTTTTCCATGAATTTTGTGTTACTATGGTTTCATATTTATGAGAATGCCTTTTGCTGTGTGGGAGATATAGTTGTTATCTCCCTTTTACTTTCCTGTTGTAAACTGCGTTTGACTCTAGTTTCTCGCGTTTATGTGGTCATTCCGAGCGACCGTCGTTCGGTTACATACTTAGCCAGTTTTATGGATGCGGCTTCGCGAATAGGTTCTATCAAACTATGACAGGTCGTGTTTGGTGTATACATTAGATTTCCCGAATTAGTTTTATTTAAAATAAGGCCTCCTGGACAGAAGAGAATGCAATTTATGAAATTATAGGTTTCCTGGAGAGCATAAGTTAATGATTACGGGTTCTGGGGATGGCGGGATGAAAATTGGGCATATTAAGATAAAATAACAGACTAAAGAATTGCAGGCGATGTAAATTGCATCTGCTACACGTTGAAACTGACTTTGTCGGCCTCGAAATATATTTCATAGCTGCCGATGTTTTTTCCATGGATTTTGTGTTACTATGGTTTCATAGTTATGAGATTGCCTTTTGCTGTGTGGGAGATATAGATGTTCTCTCCCTTTTACTTTCCTGTTGTAAACTGCGTTTGACTCTAGTTTCTCACGTTTCTATGGTCATTCTGAGGGACCATCGTTTGATTGCATACTTAGCCAGTTTTATGGACGTGAATTCGCGAATAGGTTCTATCGAACTATGACAGGTCATTTTCGGTGTATACATTAGCTTTCCCGAATTAGTTTTCTTTAAAATAAGGCCTCCTGGATAGAAGAGAATGAAATTTATGAAATTCTATGTTTCCTAGACAACATAAGTTAATTATCGCGGGTTCTCGAGGTGGTGGGCTGAAAATTGGGCTTATGTTGTTCTATGCCCTGCAAATAGCACGGAGAGTTTCGCGATCATTCCGACCGACCGCAATTCGGTTCCATACTTAGCCAGTTTTATGGACGCGGCTTCGCAGATAGGTTGTATCGAACTATGGTGTATACATTAACATTTCTGAATTAGTTTTCTTTAAAAGAAGGGCTCCTAGACAGAAGACCTTGAAATTTATCAAATTATAGGTTTCCTAGACAACATAAATTAAACATAGGAAATATGTAATTTTATAAAGTAGATATATAAATCATACACGGAGCCCTCATCCCATACTTAGCCAGTTTTTGCATCGCGGGTTCTCGGGCTAGGCGACTGAAAACTGACAATCGGAGAGTTCTGCGATATAGAAATTGACAATCGGACTTGCGGGCTATTTGAATTTGAAGGCCGTCATGTCCAAAAAATTTAGAATTCTGGAAACAGTTTACTTTACGTGCATTTTACATACCTTGGTGGACAAAAAAGACAAAAAAATTAGTAATCATTTTTTGAATCGCGGGTTCTAAGTTCAGTTTTTATTTTTCTGTGTCCTACAAATAGCACAAAGAGTTCTGCGATATACAAATTGACAAAAGGACTTGCGGACTATTTGAATTTCAAGTGCTCATGCAAAAAAACTAGCATTCTCGAATTACTTTTCTTTACGTATGTTTTACATACGGTCGTCAACAAAACCAGAAAAAATAGTAGTAACGTCTGTTACATAGGGCTCCATCCCCGCTACCTTCAGTGCTTCCCAATACACATTAAATATGCTTTCAAAAGTCAGAACCGACCAGATAGGTTCAAAAAGATGGAATTTAATAACTAGAAAGCTCGAGGACATCTCCCATTAAAATGAATAGACATGCGAATATTATGGGAACTGGTAATTTCTTTTTGCCTGCATTTTGAAATTGCGAAACTTTTTTTTGTTTTTTTTTGCTTGTGTAGTTTTAGTTTTCTTAAAAGCTTCAGCATAGTTCACGAACGTGTCGCCGACAGAGGCCTTGACATCATGTCCCTCTTTAATATTGTGCATTTCGAAATGATGGGATTTAATAACTGGAAAGGTCGAGGACATATCCCATTAAAATGAATAGACAGGTGAATACTATGTAATCTGGTAATTTCTTTTTGCCTTCATTTTGAATTTGCGAAAATACTTTTTATTTTATTTTTTTGTTTATGCAGTTATAGTTTTCTTAAAAGCTTGAGCATAGTTCACGAACGTGTCACCCACGGAGGCTTTGATGTCATGTCCCTCTTTAATATTGTGCATATCTTAGATGTCAGATTTGAGAATCTGCTGGGATATGGGAATTTTAATACATACTACTAGTCACTATTCAACGTACATATTCAAAAAGCTTGGCATTAATAAGTGAAAATATCGATAACATCTGTCATTAAAATGATTCAACACAAAATCTACGAAAGACCATCCAACGTTTCTTTTAAATACTTATTGCCATTTCTCTCTATCATCAAAGAGTTGTGCTTTAGGGTGCCTTCGTTCTAATGTTCCTGGTGATGGACATGTAAGACAACTTGGTGATGCAATTGAGGGGTGGATGAAAAAAGAGAGCCTGGTTTTATGTGATGTGAGATTTGAGTAAAAAAAAAACTTTGTTATACAAGAGAAACTCAGAGAGGACGAAAAAAAAAAAACAAGTATGTTATGGTTGGTGTTCTTCCTGTGTTCGATGCTTTGGTTGGTTGAAAAGGTTGCCTGGAAATTTGTTGGTTGAACTTCTTTGTTTTCTTGTTGGGAATTGTAATTGATTTTGAGGTCACCTACAAAACAGTTCTTCGTTTAAGTATATAGCTTCTTCCAACAACACAAGTTTTGCAAGTGTATCGAATTGTAAAGATTGCATAAGTATTTGTCGACCTCGGAGGTGGGTAACAGAAACTGTATGGGTGGATAAAATCACATATTATCACTACAAAAGTTTCTATTCCATAGTTTGATGATCTGCATGTGGGTCTGGTAGCCGACTTGATAGAAAGCTATGTTCTTTGTCAAAGTTTGTTCGGTTTCCTCTGGATGTAGTTGCAGACTCCACATATTTGGCGTGACCTCCGAACATTCCAGGCATTTGTGTGGGCCGCCATACCTCCACCACTATGAGGAAAGATATATTATGATGCCATTTGCAACATTTGATACACTTTCCAGATCTGTGTTGGTGCATTCTACAGCATTTGATGCACTTGCCACACCTCTGCTGCCCGAAGAAGTTATGTACCTCAACATATTTGCATTTTCATCTGTGTTGGACGTTTCTTCCAATTTACTGTAATAAAGAAAAGAAGTTCCACATACAAATCCTCAAGCAGGCGTCTCAACCAACCAGACAATCGACTACAGGGAGAAAATCAATCACTGCGTACTTGAATTTTTTCCCCCTGCCTTAGCTGTTGTGACATAAAATGACTCCATCCACTTTGAAATCGGAATTGCATTTCTAAGTTGTCTCAGATGTCAAGGATCAGGAACATTGCAAGGAAAGCAACTTAAACCCCAACTTTTCAACGGTAGACGGAAATGAATACTTGATAAAGAATAGAATGTTGAATAAGCAGCCATTGCAAGCAGGCCATATCTGGAAGAGACAAGGTATTCAAAAAACTGGGATAGATGTACTTGGCAGCACCGATTAAGTACAAAACCCAAAATTGATATTCAACTCGTTTTTTACAAAGAAAGAGTTTGAACGTCAAGAAAACTATGAAGAAGCTTCACCAATGTACATATTTTTTATTAGTCGACGGAAGGCGAAATTGCAATCGTTGTCGCAAATAGCTTCAGCTGTATTTTATAACCCATCTTATTTTAATATAGAATAATTTTGGTTTATTTTTAATAGTATTTTCCAATTTCTGGTATTTGTTTTAATTGTACTTTGTACCTTCTTCCCTTGTGTCATTAGACATGAAGGACAAGCTTTTGTTTATGTTGCCTACTACTTCAATCTAAATAAAACTTGTTCTGTTTTTTATTTATATTTTACATTTAAGAAAAAAATTATATAGGCCATACTTATGTGGCGTCGACCCTGTATTTAAAGAAATAAATTGGAGGACCCGTCCTGCTCCCATTCTTCGAGTTCCGTAAATAGAATGAATTAATGAGTTACAACAAGGCAACTGAACTGTTGACGCAATGTTCATGTGAAGTATGTTGGATATATTGCAACTTCTTCTATTTGATAATATCTGTGCATATATACTAATATCAGTACTTTTGGAATAAATACAAAAAACTTCCTCTTTGCCAAAGCTTAGGCAATTATGTTTGGGTTTGCGGTATTAAACAACTATATCCATCGTTTCGTCATATACATCTTGTAGCCTAAGAACTTCTATAGTCTGCAATTTATGCTTTAATTACTTAAAAGTCACAGCAAATTTTGATTGCATTTAATGTAATTTAGATATTGATGTTTATGGAGAGCCAGTGTTTGTTGATGTCATTGCAACGAATACAGGATGAATAGATGATAAGGAGTTTATTTCATTGAGACCAAAATGCAAATTCATGTTTCTTATTGCGCTATGTACATCTTGCAGTCAAAATTTTCGTGGTTTCAACGAAATTTGTGAGCCAAAGAGCATCTTGCAAATTGGGAGATCATTTGCATTTGAAACAGATACAAACCATTAATATATACTAGTATGAATACTATTAAGATAAATACGAAAACTTTCTCCATTCATAGATACTAGCATGAAAAATATTGAAATAGATATCAAAACTTTGTCTTGGCCAATACTTAGCCAGTTATGTGGGCACCAGGCCCCGGGTTCGCGATACCCTCGCACGACAGATCCAACCGACCGTTGTTCCTTTCCATACTTAGCCAATTTTATGCCCACCGCTGCAAGGCCAACGCTTGCGAACCCGACTGCTTATCATTCCGCTATATACATCTTGCACTCAAAAGATCTGTGATATACAATTCCACCGCGGGTTCCTCGTATACATTAACTTAGTTCAAAGTATCTGTTGTTGCTTTCCATCACTAGCAACTTCGTGTGTGCGTGTGAACCTAGCTGCTTATCATTTTGCTATATACATCTTGCACCCAAAAGATCTGTGATCTACACTTCCACAGTGTTCCTCGTATACATTAACTTTGTTCAAAGTATCTGTTGTTTCTTTCCATCCCTAGCAACTTCATGTCCTTCCTGATATACATCGGCAATGCTCTTACTAGTGACAAGTGGACACAGTGGTATGAAAGATACTTCCATGTTCTGCAATTCATGCCTTAACATCTCCATCTATATCCTCGCATGACGGATCTTACCAACTGCTGTTCCTTTCCATACTTAGCCAATTTTATGCCCGTCGCTGCGGGGCCGGTGCTTGCGAACCCACCTGCTTATCGTTCCGCTATATACATCTTGCACTCAAAACATCTATGATCTACAATTCCACCGCGGGTTCCTCGTATACATTAAGTTCGTTCAAAGTATATGTTGCTGCTTTCCATCCCCAACAACTTCGCATGCTTCCTGATATACATGAACACTGCTCTTACTAGTGACAAGTGAACACAGTGATACGGAAGATACTTCTGTGATCTGCAATTTATGCCTTAACTGGTGACAACTCAACAGGGATTCACAAGCATTTTCATTAATAATCAAACACTATATGTTCTTCTGCAAGATACTTAGTTCATTTTCCCTTCTATTCTTCCCGTGTATTATCTACAATTCCACTGCCAACTTCTCTGTCCTTTTTCCCGTATTTTCTTCCCGTGTATTATGGGACTATAAAATATGGACATGAAATTTTATAGAGCATGTAAAAATTCCGCATTCCATACCTAGCGGCATTTTGGATCGCAGGTTCTCAGGCGGGCGGGGTCAAAATTGGGCCTCCATTGTTCTGTGGCCTACAAATAGCACCCAGAGTTCCGCGATATATAAATTGACAACCGAACCTGCGGACTGGCTGACTCAACATTGCATTTCTATTGTTTCATGTCCTCCAAACAACGCTCCCAGTTCCGCGATATAGAAATTGACACATGGAATGAAGGACTTCTGGGGTGGAGATTGTCATTGTTTACAGATGATAATCCCTATGAAGTATCTAACAGTATCTAAAAAAATATTTTGAATACTAAATTAGCTCTTCGTAGTCACAACTGGACACAAAGGTACGAAACAGTACGAAAGATACTTCTGTGATCTGAAATTTATGCCTTAACTGGTTACAACTCAGCAGGGATTCAAAAGCATTTGCATTAATAATCAAACACTAGATGTTCTTTTGCGAGATACTTACTTCTTTTTCCCTTCTCTTCTTCCCGTGTATTATCTACAATTCCACTACGAACTTCTCCGTACTTTTTCCCTTATTTTCTTCCTGTGTATTATGGGACTATAAAATATGGACATGAAATTTTATAGAGCATGTACAAATTTTACATTCCATACCTAGCGACATTTTGGATCGCAGGTTCTCGGGCGGGTGGGGTCAAAATTGGGCCTCTATTGTTTCATGGCCTACAAATAGCACCCATAGTTTCGTGATATACAAATTGACAACCGAACCTGCGAACTGGCTGACTCAACATTGCAGTTCTATTGTTCTGTGTCCTCCAAACAGTGCTCCCAGTTCCGCGATATAGAAATTGACACACGAAATGCAGGACTGTTGGGGTGGAGATTACCATTGTTTACAGATGTTAATCCCTATGAAGTATCTAACAGTATCTAAAACATTATTTTGAATACTAAATTAGCTCTTAGTAGTCACAACTAGACACAAAGGTACAAAACATTTGGGATTGCACTCTTCACAATATAAAAATTATATGTTGTTGCCTCAGTTGGAATCCGACCATTCGCAATATACAAATTGACTACTGGGTTCAGATATTGTACTCAAAATTTCAGTGATCTACAATTCCATCGTCGACTACTTTGTCCTTTTCCCCTTTTCTTCTTCCCTTGTATTATGGATCTCTGGTTATTTACTTGGTCACCTTTCTATGATCGCTAGTTCCAGCATTGGCGGGTTGACTTCTTTATATCCATCTATATAATCACACCAGAAATCCGACCAACCACTATTGCTTTCCATACTTAGCCAATTTTATGCCCGCGGTTGTCGGGTTCGCAATCTACAATTCTACCGCAACCTCCTCGAACTCGCAAGCTTCACTCTACCACTGATCACAAATGTTTCAAAGTATCTCTCGCCGCCTTCCATCCCCACTAACTTCTTGTCCTTCCGGCTGTCCTACCATACCCTCTTCGTTGTTAGGCGTATTGCACTCCAAAAGTTCTTAGACATACAATTTGACCCTCGCGCCCTCACCTTCAACGATTGTACTTTGCAACCCTAATTTGTAGCCATTTTTTCCCTGCTTGCAACCTCCGTGATCTACAATTCCTGCGCGGGCTCGTCGAATTCGCAAGCTTCACTCCACCACTGATCACAAATGTTTCAAAGTATCTCTCCCTGTCTTCCATCCCCACTAACTTCCTATCCTTCCAGCTGTCCTACCATACCCTCTTCATTGTTAGGCGTATTGCACTCCAAAAGTTCTGAGACATACAATTTGACCCTCGCGCCCTCACCTTCAACGGTTGTACCTTGCAACCATAATTTGTAGCGGTTTGTTTCCCCTGCTCGCGACCTCCGTACTTTCTTACTATGCAATTAGAAACCTTTCATGCTAACAACTGACCATGCAGGAACTGTCAACATTGCCATTAATGAGCGAAAAGATCGAGGAGATATCCCATTATTATGCATTAAACCAAGATGTGCAGAGAGTTATTTTGTCCCTTCCGATTGTTCATCTCAAACACGCATCGTCGTGTTGGGTCGCTCAAGAAATCTACAATGCTTAATTTCTCATTGCAATAAACAATATGTTCGAATTTCTATGTATGCAATTAGTAGTGTTTAATGTTAACAACGCATCATGCAACAGCCGTCCAAATTGTCATTAATCAACAAAACTCTCTAGGACATCTCCCATTCACACACTTTCGACCAAAATTTGCACAGGGTTATATTATCCCTTCCAACTTTTCATTTCATTCATCATCTAGAACAAATAAACGTTCTTGTATACTTATGGAAGCAGGTCGACAAAATTTTTGTGGAGATACAGTAAATATGTTCGCACAAGAGGACCAGAGCTTCCAGTGGTCCAGGGCGTACTTTTACTATTCATCCTGTTCCGCCCAGAACGAAGTGATTTGGACCTCTGGAATCGCTCGTGCAAGTTGCGTCCCTGAGGTTTTTTACTGTAAGGAGGTGGTCTATTGGTGCGTTGGAAAATATATTGCATGCCAAAGAATTATTCCACTGCGCGACCATTTACCTGTTTCTTTGTCAACTCAGCTCTTCGGCGAGATGTTCAAATTTTTGAAACCAACATTGACGTTCAGAGGACAAGACTGTAAGCAGTTTCTAGAAAAACATCATAACATGTTGGACATCTTAGCCAACTTCCTCGAAGACCCAACAACAGTTCCTGAAGATATCACAAGGCTGCAGGTAAGTTCCTTTAGAAATCCATTCAGGGAAATTGCTTGGTTGTTTACAAGAATAACGGGACAAGCATCCACAACAAGCATTTCCCATATAATTATTTATATTTTGTATTTCACAGTCAAGGAACAATACATTTTCGATTGGGGGAAGCTAATTTCCATTGAGCTCTGTTCCCAGTTGTCACAATTAAAAGAATCGAATAAATTGTATATGTCATCCTACTTGATTTTCACAATTGTGTATTGTTGTCCGTTTCCAAAACTTTCACTTTCCAATAAAATAAACTGTGAATTCGACCCAGTAACATTTTGGCACGAAGCCTTGTGGAGGCACAAGGCCTCCCATTGTTTTTATGAAGTTTTTAATGGCTTTGTCTCAGTTTTCAAAGATTTGTTGTTAGGCAAGGATGCTCCCTAGATGTCTAGCTAGGCAACCAAGTTTTTGAACAGGAAGGGCACACTTGAGCAAGAGGAAAATCACAGTGTCCTCATGGTCTTTGGCTCTAAGGAAAATATTTCCTTCCTTCCATGCCACATCACGGACAAGATATTTGTTGCAAAAATAGTAAGGCAATACAACCATCAGTTTCATTTTTTCCATGACAAGAAAAAAAAACAGTTCATTCCTCTGCCCTGGAAAGTCGGAGACTTCGTGTGCAGAAACATCAATAAGATTGACGAGTTTGCCGCCCATTTCAAGAAATTGAACCTAACGTATGCTGAAAGGATAAAAGGGTTCGACCCTAATGGCATTTTTTGAGAACATTTACTGGGTGTTGGCTTTCACACCTCGTTTATCCATAGACACCTTACCCAAGACAGTGGCATTGTCGACAACAATCATGTTTCTGCCCATTGCGACACACAGACATTGGAAAGCACAATTGAATTGTACAGACAATATGGAAAAGTATCCGGTGAGAAGAGTACCCAGTCCCCCGTCAACACTCCCAAAAGTACGACATCACGAAGCATCGCTTTGATGGTCCACCCTAGTAAGAAAGTGATCAGGGGATCAAATTTTGCTCAAATTTCAAAGTGCTCGGAATGCAACGAAATCAGTGCCATTGCGTCCGTCTCGTCTTCCTGATTCCGGTGGTATATTTACTTTGTCAAACGGACTTCGTATGGAGAATATATCGCGTTCTGTTCGTCAGGACAAACAAGCAAAAATTTTGGTGCTGATTGTACAGTTCGTACGGTCTGACGTGGCAGGGTCGTACTAACCATACGATGACGTGGCAGATGGTGATGTGGAAGATGTTGGTTGGTTTATAGTTGGTGAATCAGGAGATGACACGTGTCCGTTTGGTGGCAAATGGTATGAGGACACGTGGCCCAATCTGTGGGCGCCACGTGTCACTCGTTTGGTTTATGTTTGTTATGTAAAATTTATGTTGGAGTCCGCGGGGTTCGACCCCCGGACCTCCCCCAACGCATAACGCCTTCGCACGAAAGCTCGACCATTGGACCACGAGTTGGTTCTTGTTATATATATCCATTTGATTATATTTGAATTTAAAATATGTAATATCCGACGGGGGGGTCGGGCCGGGGCTTAGCCCCGGCCCATGGTCGTTTTCATTGTATATGCCCGTGCTATATACATTGTGGCCCGACAGTTGTATGCGCGTGGTTGTAAAGTTTTGCGCATGGCCTTTGGTCGTATGCCTTTAACCATATGACCATGTGTGGAGCGGGGGTTAGTTTCAAAGGGTTGTAACCTTTTTTAACCACTTTTTGTCAAAGCGCGAGGTCACATGACCCATACGCCCCAGGTGCCTAGGAAGTTAGGGGCTGGCGTGCCCTTAACCATTCTACGGTTTGCACCGTTGGCACGGTTTCGCCCGGTGCTGGGTTTTCACGCTTTATATTGCGTGTGAGCCAGGTTCAATGAAGAAGGGTGCAATTTGTAGATGCAGAGACAACAAGCTTGAAGAGGGAGACTTCCAGGAGGCCTAACTTCTTCGTTTTTCAACCGATTGAGGTGCTAAAAGAGCCCAGACAGGGGTTTTGAGACGCTTTGAAGCCATTGGAGCAGTCGGTTTGTCGGTTTGAGCATTGTAAGACATGTTTTTGAGCATTTTTTGAGCAATTAATAATAATGATCCATTGGAAGCTGGACCAGGAGATGTAGCCCAAGAGAGGGGTGGACTCCTTTATCAATTGTTGTGCTTATGTGTTTATGTTCATTGATTATGCTGCTGTCTATGTGTAATTTGCATAAATAATCCTTTAATCTATGTATTGCAAACTGATCCAATTGCCTTAAACACATAACATTTACATTGCAAATAATTTCAAGTATTTCAAGTCTTCTTCAATTTTAGATCAAGTTGGTATAAGAGAACTGGTTTTTGAAGACTTGATTGTTTGCAAGTTTTGTTTCTGATGCTCACAAGGTTGAAACTCACAAGAGGAGAAGGTCAACTTGTGGAGCCAAGTTCTCATCCGACAAGGAGGAAGCATATTCATTCACCACAAGTTTCAGAGAGACATTCACCAAGCATGGCTCATGCAGAAAGTCATGAACGTGTTCCTGCCGAAGAGGAAGATCTCAGAAAGGCTGTCATGGAGATGAGAGAGATGATGAAGTTCTTGATGGAAAGGAACATATTGTCGTAGGGTGAAGGCTCCAACCCTTCAATGCATAAGGGAGGCGGTGGTGACAAGACTCCAGACGGAACTGGAGGGAATGGTGCTTCTCCACCACCCTCTCCTCCTTCTTCTTCTTCTTCTACCAGTTCGAAACATCTTCCGAATTCTCCAAAGGGGCATGGTAAAACTCCTTCGCAAATTCCTTCATTAAAGCTTGATATAAAATTTTAATTGCCAATATACAATGGAGAAGTTAATGCTGAAAAGTTAGATAATTGGATACGTCAAATTGAAGTATATTGTAGAATACAAAAGATTCAAGATGATGAAACCAAAATACAACTTACTTCGTTAAGATTGGATAGTGCAACACTTATATGGTGGGAATACAAGACTCAGGAGGAAATGAAAAAGCATGGTAAAATTTTGCTTTCTTGGAATGATTTCATTATCGCAATTAAAAAACAATTTTATCCATTGGCATATAAACAAAAGGCAACTATGGAATGGCAGAATTTTAGACAAGCTAAAGGACAGAATGTACAAAGTTTTACTCAGGAATTTAGGAGAATAGCTTTGGTTTTGGGAGTTGATTTGTCTTCACAGGAAACTTTGCTCAAATATATTGGGGCTTTACATAGTTATTTAAGACATACTATACTCATGTTTAATCCTTCAAATCTAGATGAAGTTTGTGTATAGGCTGCTCATTTGGAAGCAAGGGGAAGGAACGATACTCATGAGGGTTTCAAGAAGACATTCAGCCATGGAGACAAGGGAAAGAAGAAATTCAAAGGCAATGGCAGGAAGAATGTTGCTATGAAGAAAGAGGGAGAAAATTTCGCATGTAAGCATTGTTCAAAAGATGGTCATGATGAAGACCATTGTTGGAAGCTTCATCCTGAAAGAAGACCCAAAAAGTTTAGCAACAAAAACAAAGGGAAGTCAAAGACTGTTGCGACTGTTCAACAAGACTTAGGTTCGGATTCGGGTGATGAAACGAAGATCACAGCCATGGGTTACCAAGGTAATAGATCTGTTGCAAGTACTAGCTCTTCAAGTAATGCTAATGTCAATGTAACTCAATAAGAGAAAACGAGAATTGAACTTTTTCATATAAGGGTTGTTTCAAAACATACTAAGATAGACACGTTATTTGATTCTGGATCACAAGCAAACCTTATTTATGAAGAGACTGTTAAGAAACTTAATTTGGAAACAAGTCCACATCCTAAGCCATACCCTCTTGGTTGGATATGTGATAATGCTAAGTTACAAGTAACCAGGAAGTGTAAACTTAGGTTTGTTGTAACTGCAAATTTCATTGATGAGGTAGAGCTTGATGTGATTCCATTGGATATATGTGGTATTGTGTTGGGAAGCCTGTATTTGTATGATAGGAAAGCCATTTTCTATCGTCAGGAGAATAAGTATCATTTGTTTAAAGATGGGATTGAGTACATTGTTAGAGCTCACACTAAGAAGATGAATTTATCAATCATAAATGCGGGGCAAATGAAGAGGTTAGTTAATGCTAGTAAGAATTTTGTTCTCTTAATGATCAAACCTAA
>ML776865.1:1234774-1277827 GCA_009831015.1 Picea engelmannii | reverse complement strand
GACACTAAACTTAAAAAGAGCACAACTTTTCATCCGCAGACAGATGGTCAGACAGAGGTGGTAAATCGTACAATGGTGCATCTTCTTCGTGCTTATTGCAGCAAGCATCCTAAACTTTGGGATGAACATTTACACTACATTCAGCATGCGCACAATCGAGTTAAGCACTCTTCGACGTAAACATCGCCATTTGAGGCATGTTTTGGCTATTTTCCCAAGTCGCCTTTAGATTTTATCTTTGGGAAAGATATTGTTGTCAATGGTCAAAATGACATTGATAGGGCAGAGAAGTTCATTGAACAAATTCAGGCGATACATCAGGTGGTGCAAGAGCAGTTGGAAAAGAGTCAGGCCAAGTACAAGACGAGACATGACAAGCATCGAGTTGATCACAGTTTCCAAGTTGGAGATGAAGTTTGGCTTTACATCAGCAAGGAGAGGCTTAAAGGAGAAGGTAAAAAGTTGAAACCAATTCGATATGGTCCTTTCAAGATTGTTGACAAGATTGGTAACAATGCTTTTCGTTTATATTTGCCTCCTTATATGCAGATGTATGTAGTTGTTAATGTTGAGAATTTAAAGTTGTATGAGCCTCCATTGATTGATGATCAAGGAGAGCATGTTCAGATTCCTTCCATAGATGATTTTTCTCCAGAGTATCTAACAGAATTGCAGGAAGACACCATCCTTGACAAGAGGATGCGAACTTCGAAGCGAGGAAATGTGGAGTATTTGCGAGTTGGTCTTAAAGGGACGAATCCAAGCAAGGCCAAGTGGATTGATGTTGGAAGGGTGAGTTAACTTTACCCTCATCTTCACATAGATTGAAAATAGTCTTTTGGAGGTCCAAAAGCTTCCCAATGGGGAGGTGTGATCAGGGGATCAAATTTTGCTCAAATTTCAAAGTGCTCGGAATGCAACAAAATCAGTGCCATTGCGTCCGTCTCGTCTTCCTGATTCCGGCGGTATATTTACTTTGTCAAATGGACTCCGTATGGAGAAGATATCGCGTTCTGTTCGTCAGGACAAACATGCAAAAATTTTGGTGCTGACTGTACAGTCCGTACGGTCTGACGTGGCAGGGTCGTACAGACCGTACGATGATGTGTCAGATGGTGATGTGGCAAATGTTGGTTGGTTGACAATTGGCGAATCAGGAGATGACACGTGTCCGTTTGGTGGCAAATGGTATGAGGACACGTGGCCCAATCCGTGGGCGCCACGTGTCACTCGTTTGGTTTATGTTTGTTATGTAAAATTTATGTTGGAGTCTGCGGGGTTCGACCCCGGGACCTCCCCCAACGCATAACGCCTTCGCACGACCACCCAACCATTGGACCACAAGTTGGTTCTTGTTATATATATCCATTTGATTATATTTGAATTTAAAATATGTAATATCCGACGGGGGGGTCGGGCCGGGGCTTAGCCCCGGCCCATGGTTGTTTGCATTGTATATGCCCGTGCTATATTCATTGTGGCTTGACAGTTGTATGCGTGCGGTTGTAAAGTTTTGCGCATGGCCTTTGGTCGTATGCCTTTAACCATATGACCATGTGCGGAGCGGGGGTTAGTTTCAAACGGTTGTAACCTTTTTTAACCACTTTTTGTCAAAGCGCGAGGTTACATGACCCATACGCCCAGGTGCCTAGGCGGTTAGGGGCTGGCGCGGTTGCACCCGGTGTTGGGTTTTCACGCTTTATATTGCGTGTGAGCCAGGTTCAATGAAGAAGGGTGCAATTTGTAGATGCAGAGACAACAAGCTTGAAGAGGGAGACTTCCAGGAGGCCTAACTTCTTCGTTTTTCGACCGATTGAGGTGCCAAAAGAGCCCAGACAGGGGTTTTGAGACGCTCTGAAGCCATTGGAGCAGTCGATTTGTCAGTTTGAGCATTGTAAGACATGTTTTTGAGCATTTTTTGAGCAATTAATAATAATGATCCATTGGAAGATGGAACAGGAGATGTAGCCCAAGAGAGGGGTGAACTCCTTTATCAATTGTTGTGCTTATGTGTTTATGTTCATTGATTATGCTGCTTTCTATGTGTAATTTGCATAAATAATCCTTTAATCTATGTGTTGCAAATTGATCCAATTGCCTTAAACACATAACATTTACATTGCAAATAATTTCAAGTATTTCAAGTCTTCTTCAATTTTAGATCAGAAAGAAACCCATAAATCTTCAAACAGAGGAGGAGATATGAACCCCAAACCTCTCCACCAGTCTAAAATCCTTCACAAAGGTCAGATTACCAGTGCACCATAAGTATTACTTATTATAACATTGCCATATTATTGTTAATAAAGAGTAATATTTTAGTGTATGGGCGGAAGGGGGTTGAGGCTGGGGCTAAGCCCCAATCCACGGTTTTATGGTGCCATATGTGACCCTGTTTGGGGGCGCGCGCTCGTCCTTTGGGGGCTTAACCTCATCCTAAAGTTAAAAGTGGGTTTTTAACCCTGTTTATGTAATTTTAATTAATTATGACTGATATTTAGCCCAAAAAATGGTTTTTTTAAGGATTTTGGGCCATTTGAAGGGGTATTTGATCCCAAAAAGAGGCAAGATCTTGAGGGAAGTTGGGATTCCTCATCTGAGCCTCAAAATCTATATAAACTAGGATTTTTGAAGCTTGTAGGAGACTTTTTGATGCAGGGTTTTGAAGGGGCAGTTTGTAAATTTTGGCCTTTTCTCATGTTTTGAGAGGCATTTTTGCCCTATTCTTGAGAGGAGTTTGATGATGCATGCCTAAATCTGAGCAGGGAGGTCTTGCACAACAGATCTTAAGCATGCTATGTAACAACAAAGAAAAATTGTAAGAGAACTTTGAGCATTTTAAAGAGCAATAAAGAGGTCCTCCACTTGGAAGCGGGCCCGAAGACGTAGCCAACGATTGGTGAACTCTGTTATCAACCTCTTGTCTCTATTTCTCTTTCTGTTTTGTTGTTATATTCTCTTTATTTCCAGCATGGATATTAATGGTTGATCTCTTTATTCATTAATAAGAATCAAGTAAAAGTCATATTTGATATTCTGCAACCAGATAATAAGCTTTATGTATTTCGCATTCTTAACGATCTGATGCCTAAAATACATTAAACTAACTTGCGATTTATCAGTAATACCTTCATTTTTGGATCAAGTTTATGGTATCAAAGCATTTGTTTTTAAAGGTTTGATAGGAATTACAAGCATTGGATGCTCACCAGAGCAAAACTCAAGCGAGGAGAAGGCCAACTTGAGGCTCTTGACACAGAGATTCAAAGGAGACCGCATAAGGAAGAGATGTATTCACCAAGAAAATTGGGTCCCTACAAATATGAAGATGATTTTTTCGAGGCCTTTAAATTGATGCAAGCCATGGCAGAGGAGATTTATCATGAAAGAGGGCAACGAAGGCTTCGAGGCAATGAAGAAGGTGAATCTTCGGTAAGAGCAGAAGGAGGAGTTGGAGGTGGTGGACCTTCAGAACCTTCTTCTCCTTCATCCTCGTCATCTACAAGTGAAGCAAGTGTACATCCCTCCAAGGATAAGCAACCTAAGAAAACTCATCATTCTTCTGATATGCCTTAATTAAAGTTAGATGTAAAGTTTCAATTACCCACTTATGATGGTGAATTAGATGCAGAAAACCTAGATAATTGGGTGAGACAGTTAGAAGTCTATTGCAGGATACAAAGGATTGTTGCAAGTCTCAAATTGGGAGGCACAACTCTCATATGGAGGGAAAGCAAAACTAAGGATGATCTCAATAAAAATGGTAAAAAAATATCTTCCTGGAATGACTTTATCACTGCTTTGAAGAAACAATTCTATCCATTAGCATACATGCAACAAGAAATGATGAATTGACAAAGTTTAAGGAAAATTAAAGGTCAAAGTGTACAAGAATATACTCAGATATTTTGTAAGAAAGCTTTAAATTTGGGTATTCCTTTATATACACAAGAGACACTCCTAAAATATATTGGTGGTTTACATTCTTATCTCAAGCACACTATTCTTATGCTAAATCCTTTTAACTTTGATGAAGTATGTGTACAAGCCATTCACATTGAATCAAGTAAAGGGAATGTTGGTGATAGTGTTTCTACAGATACTTGGCAAAGAAAGGATGTAGGAAAAAGGAAAGAGAAGAAGACAGCCATAGAAAGAAAGGAGAAGCCTACTTGTAAGCATTGCAAGAAAGTAGGCCATGATGAAGATCGTTGTTGGATCTTACATCCTGAAATGAAACCAAAAAGTATGCAAACCACGGAAGGAAGAATGCCATAGTTGCGACAGTTCAAGTGGATCTTGGATCAGATTCCGGTGATGAGACATAGGTTGTAGCTATGGGAATCCGAGGTATAAATTTTGCTGCAAGTACTCGCTCTTCTAAATCAGTTGTTGTAAATGATGAGTGTAAAAGGAATGAACTTTTTGACATAAGGGTTATAACACATAATGTTAAAGTTGATACTCTTGTAGACAGTGGATCACAAGCCAATCTAATCAGTGAAGATGTTGTAAATAACTTGGGACTTGAAACTAAGTCACATCCTAAACCATATCCTTTGGGATGGATATGTGGTGATAACCATTTACATGTAACCAAGCAATGTAAAATTAAGTTTCCAATCACTTCTAATTATGTTGATGAAGTAGAGCTTGATATAGTGCCACTGGACATATGTGGAATTGTATTGGGAGCCCATACCTCTATGATAGGAAATCCATATTCTACAGGGAGGAAAATAAATATTGCTTCAAGAAATATGGGAAGGAGTACATTGTTCGTTCTCATCGCATGAAAACTGACAGGTCTTTTGCAACTACAGGGCAGTTAAAAAGAATGGTAAATGAAAGCAAACGTTTAACACTTATGTCTGTAACAAAACATGAAGTTAGCGATGATAAACATGAGATGATTCCATATGTTTCAAATAGTCATGAAGTGTCACTAGAGGTACAACATGAGGTTCAACTCCATAATTTGATTACTGTTCCTGTTCAAAAGGGGAAGCATGTTTTTTCATTTTCATCTGGATACTCGATATTGTTGATTAGTTTGTTGTTGTTCAGTGGTGTATGGCTACAAAGTGCGACAAAGAATGTAGATGATTGTGCGATAAATGAAATGATTACTTTGATAAACAATGCTATCTCAGTTTTCATGTTTGTTGTGATTAGTCAGGTGATCATTATCCCAGCAGAGAGGATAGATGATACATGACAAACTGGGGAGGCAGTACCCTCACTTTTTACCTGAGTAAAAGCATACTTTTTGTTGTGGGTGGGAAATCCCTCCTACGGACTAGCACTAAGGGTTTTATCATGAATGTAGAAATGACCTAAAGATTCTTACTTTTTACCATCATCCCATGCCTAAGCCCCCATTACTCATATGTAAATACAAGGCTCAAGAGATTAAGTTGATGTACCTTATTTTTCGTGTTTTGATGTCGATCCCTTTTCGCGCTTGGTCGTTCTTTGACTGCAACTCTCTTCCCAATGATGACCTGCATTCACTAAAGACAAACAAAGAACTCAACATGAATTTGATCTATGAACTAATAGGTTAGAGATTTAATCAATCATACGATCAATATTCCAATAATGACAATCTCATATGGTGGGACGGGAAAACCAATTATTTTATTAACTTCACAATGATACCTTACAATGATAAAGTCAGCCACTGCTCCTTGATCCTGGTCCTGTGTTCTTCTTCCACTATCTTCCAACTGCTTTGCTCTATACTTCTCTTTGCACAAGGATGGCTAAAGGTTGGGACAAAGGGAATGCTTAATCGGGTATAGTTTTTTTACTATGATTCTCCTCTTTTCAAATGGGACCCCTACCCCTTCTTTTATAGGCTAGAAGGAGCTAGGTATTTGGTCGAATGACCGGCCATGCATGGCTGAAAGGTTTAGTTAACTTGCCCAAAGCTGTGTGTTCCGTCAAAAAATTTCATTTTTTCGTGCTTCTGAAGGTCCACGCGAGCTGTAGTGGGTCAGCTAGCGTGGACACTGCAGATATATGCGGGTTGTAGTGGAGTAGGGTGCGTGGGCCTTTAAAAATGGAGTTTTTTAGAAGAGTTGTTCAGTAGTGTCTTGGAAAAGAAGGAATATGAGATGGACTGATGCCAGGTAAGCATGTTTGGTGCAAATTAGGGTTATAATAGATGCCCCCTAATGTGTGAGGTCAGAAGAGCATCTGATGGCCGAAATACATTATCAATATTTATCAACGTACCAAACCGGTGAGCCAAGGGACCAGAATTCGAGAGGTGCCATCTGCAAAATAACAATTGTCTCATTGAGGCGGGCATACCCATGCTCAGGATGAAATAAAATCATGGCTACCAATCAAATACACTGTAGATCCATGTCATATAACTATATAAAGTGTATCCACGAGCAATACACAACGGATCTACATCTCAAAATCAAAAGATATACATGTATAGTATCCATCTTCTAGAAGAAGATAAGGCCTGATGGCTGGAGATGAGGTCTTCAGAGCTCGAGCAACAAATTCAAAATCTTCAAAACTTGGGTAGGAGTGTAATATGAGTGTACGACTTCACTACCCAGAGGTCTTCGACGACTCGTCGATCATGGACTAGAGAATATTGATGATCAGGCTGAAGGCTTCATTGATTTTGAACAAATACTTGATTGGAATTTGAGGATGGTCGGGCATGAGGGCAAGAGACAAACTGCAGAGGGGCCAACTTAGGCTTGGTAAAAACTTCCCTTGGAGAATAGCATGACAAATGATGAGACTCAGACATCATGGCATTAACATAAGTTTATGAACTAGGAGGCAATGCAAACTCTCCATATGTTTGGAAGAATAACCAAACGGAGGAGGAAACAACTCTATGTAGCGAGAACAACTTCCTAAGGTCGTATTAAATCCCAGATTTTGACGAACAAACGAACAAATGTGCTTTATCCAAGGGTGAATCATTATGCTACCAATACAGAGAAAATACTTTTCCCTTCCTCTTTTTTGGGTATATTTGATTTTTTTGTCTTTTTCAATAATTTTGGAAAAAGAATAAAATAATGTTACGTTACAAAGGAGGAATGAGTGTCGCAAACACACAAGTTCGAGGTGCAAGGACAAGATTGATGTTCAAAGAAAGGACACTTGGGAAAAAATCGCTCCTGGGACCAAAGGTGTCAAGACGCAGAGGCAAAGTGCTACAGGGCTTGCGTATAAGCCATGCTTCAGATGGTTCAGTTAAGAGCAACATGGAGTCGGAATTAGACCAAAGACGCAGGTATGCAAACGCGGTTAACAAAACACACAATGGTAATGTCCTTCGATGTAAGTTTAACGAGCCCAGAGAAGGTAAGCTCGATGGTTTTTCATATTTAGAGAGTCTGAAAAACATAAAAGGAGACTCCACTGGGGTTCCTTTTTCGAAGGTAGTCTAGTCAGTTCGAAAAAGGGGTAAATTAGCACCGAAAAGACGTCTATTAAAAGCCATTTTAACGAGTGTCATAAAGACAAGATCACTCGGCCATTTTTTCATTTTTAAAGAGTCTGAAAAAATCTTAACTATGGACTTCGTTAGGGGTGTTCTTCTGGACTATTTTAACGAGTGTGAAAGAACAAGGTCACTCGACGATCTTTTAAATTTTAGGGAGTCTGAAAAGAGATTAACTATGGACTTCGTGGGGGTTCATTTTTTGTACATTTAGTCCCTCAGGCCCGAAAAATGGGTAATATAATGCTTGAGGGTACTCTTCTAGAGAATTGAAGTTCCTTAGAGTATACCTTTGTTCGTACTATTGACCGTCCGGACCGAAAAAGGGGTAAACTACCGCCGGATAGACGTGACTTTAAATTTCATTTTAATGAGCATGAAAGGTCACAAGATCCCTCGACAATCTTTTCATGTTTAGAGGGTCTGAAAAGGGCTTAAAAGAAGACCCGTTATGTTCTAGGAGTCCCGTGGGTGAGGTCAAGAGTCATGCAAATGAGGCTCAAACGTGTAATCAGGCAAAACAAAAAGGACTCCCGAGCCTACATTCATTAGTGACAGCATGGACACCATAATGCAACCATGATCTACCTAGGGCATCCATGTTCCGGTAAGCTCTACCACCAAATCAAAACACTTCTAAAGTAACAATGACGGTTATGTGTCGCAACCTGATGGGATCGATCCTATGACAAAGCGATAAAGACAACGAGATACAAAAGTAGGGGTGGAAACCTAACCTATATGCTCAAGTTGATCATCTAAGGTTTTTCCCATGGACCGTCAAAAGTGACCCAAAACTCTAAAAAATATCCTGATACCCGATCATAACCTTCCAAAGCAACTCCTGATCACTCTAAATGGTTTTCAATTTAAAGAAAATGATAAGGGGGGCCAAAAACGTGACAAAAAAGGGCCAAAAAGTCTATAAATAGAAGCTAGCAACTCATTATCACCATTGCTGATTTGAAAATTGACTCTGGAGCAAAAACCCCCTTTGATAAAAGTGGTGATTCCGAGAGCTACAGTGGACGAAACGACCATCCGTCTGGACCAAGTAAGTATAAACTACCTCCCTTTGCTTTGTAATTATTTATTTGTGCCTTTAATTTGGTTTCTTGGGGGGGCGTCGACCGTTAAAAGGTCAGCCCTAGGTCCACACGGGTTGTCCTATGATAGCCCGCGTGTACACTCGCTCTGTCTAATGTTAGAGCGCGTGTACACGCGACTGTCATCACAATAGCCCATGTGGACCCTCCCATGAGTGGCAAAAGGTTTAAAAAGAAAGGCCTAACCCTTTGAAAAATTGCCCATGTGCAGGATGTATGTGCAATGGAGAGAACGAGAGCATGAAGATATCAACGCGCTAGTTGTGGAAGACCCTAATGTTGTGGCAGTGTTAATGCAACGTGGTTTGCTCAAGTTTTTCCTGTGTCCTTTCATGAGAGCACAACCTAGTCTACTGAATGCCTTGGTTGAATACTGGTACCCTGACGCATAATCTTTTATGTTAGAGGGGCAGTCACTGGTGCCCACTACAGAGGACATATACTTTTTGACTAGCCTCTCTAGGAGAGGGGAACCAGTCAATTTCCAGACATTTCCTTCGAGGCCTCATAACATATTGGAATTGATAGGACTTTATTGTGAGGCTGGTACAGACCAATCGAGCTCACAGGTGCCCATAAGCAAGATCATGGATTTATCACTGCAGGGGATTGTGTTGCTTATTGGGTGGATGACTGGTTATGAGGCTCTACATCAGACGTCCTGTGCACAGATGAACTGTGCAGTCCAGTGCTTAAATGCACAGGTATTTGACTGGAGCACTACACTGTTGGATTGTATGAAGAGGCAGCTGATAGATTGTTAGTTGCGGACGCAGAGGAACTTCGGGTTTAGGATGATTCTATGCTCTTTCTTATTTGAAAGAGTTCCTAGTTTCAGTCCTCGAGTGGTGGTACGAGGACATCAGGCCTCTCTTCCTGCGGTTTGCAGATGGGCAGTGTTGCTGCCACGACAGGGTGGTGGAAGGATCAATGAGTCCTTCGATGATGACTTCTTTTCTTGGTTGTCGCCGTAGATCCTAGCCATAGAGGATTATCCTTATGTTGGGATTGATTTCTCGAGAGATCCTGAGATCCCTGTACCTCCAGGCGAGGAGCGAGGTGAGATGGGTAAGTTTGCATCATTTTTTTTCTTTTTTGAAACATATATAATTTTTATGGTGTTTTTTGTATATATCATTTTTTTATACCAGAGTATTTGACAGGTACGTGTATATTATGTGCAGATGTGGGACCCTCACGACCTGCAGATTATGCGAGGAACAGGCATTGTCCTCGGCCGGGGGTTGCACCTGCCGTCGCAGGGGGACCAGCAGTAGCAGGAGAGCTTCCAGTGGGCGAGGCTGAGAGGATTTTGAGACGAGTTGAGCGAAATTTTACCTCATTCACTCGCACCATCCCTATGACAGAGATTGAGGATCTGCCACCATCCATGCAGCCTCATGTAGTGGGGGAACCATAGATGTGGGTCCGACTGTTTCGACGTTTGTCCAACGCTATTGACTATTATAACAGGGCCCACAGGCCCTGAACTTAGTTAGTCTAGACTTTGATAGCCCCACCTGTATATATTTTTTGAGGGCATAAGCCCCATGACTCGTACTGGTTATATTTTTTAGGTGCTTGCGTCCACCTATGTACTCTGGTGCTTATGATATTATATATGGATTTTTATGTCTTTTTGTGTCTTATTGATCATATTTGCCTTTAAAAATGTATTTACATGTTTATGTGTATGTCTTTTATATGTGTGCGAGATGTCAGTCTAAAATTTTATTAGCTAGAGTATCTGTAACTTGGTTTAATCTCCTAGGAACATGAAAATATGTAATATAATCAAAGCTTCGTTCTAAGAGATGTACCCTAAGGAATCGTCGATGTAAAGTTAGATCATGAACACTGTAGACTCTATTTAACTGAGACACAACTAGTTGAGCGTCTAAATAGACCCAGAGATGAGAGATACCAAATGACAGGGCGTCACAAAGAAACTTAATAATTGCATTGTACTCGGTGACATTGTTTGTGGTGTCACCTAAGCATATACCTCCGGAAGATAATAACTGGCCTCAACGTGTAAAAATTACTCAAGCTGTGGAGGCAAGCCTCCTAGTGTGCCAGCTAGCACCATCTGCGTACCCAATGAACACCTCTGATTCACTTGACATCTGCCACAGTGACAAAAGATAACATCAAAAATGACACGTCCATAATACTAAAAGAAACTAGAAAGTAATAGTACAAAGACTATACATATGTTACAAAAAGTTACCCAAGGTGACCTACCTATGAGTAATACTTCTTGAGGTAGAGACCATTTCTAGGCTCTGCCAAATCATTTCCCTCAAATTCAACCAGACGATAAGCGCCCTTTTTTAGAACCTCTTTTATGATGAAGGGTCTGAACCACATGGGTTTGAATTTTCCTGCCCCCAGGGGGTCCTTATCTTGGTCATAAATTAGGACAGGGTCGCCTTCAGAGAAAACCCGAGGACGAATGAACCAATCATATTGACACTTGACTTTATGTTTGTGAGCCTCATTAGCCAGGGCCGCATCACGATGCTTCTCATTGAGTCGCTCAAGGTATAATAACCGTTCTTCAAGTGGAGAAATGTCTGGCAATAACTGTACTACCAATTTTAGGGAAGAGATCTGACATTCTATAGGAAAGACTGCTTCCAGCTCGTAAACGAGTTGAAAAGGTGAGAAACCGGTTGCAGTCTTAACAGATGTTCGGTAAGCCCATAATGCCGAGTATAACATCAAATGCCAATTTTACTTGGTTGAGTTGATTGTTCGTTGTAGGATGGTCTTAAGATATTTATTTACAGCTTCCACCTGACCATTTTCTTGGGGGTATTAGGGTGACGAATGTTCTTGCCACAACCCAAGATTTGATGTTAACTCGGTCATCCTCTGGTTCTGAAAGTGACTGCCATGGTCAGTGAAAATCTCTCTCGGGATGTCGAACCTTGCTATTATCTGGTTGAATAAAAAGAGAGTTGCAGTCTCCCCATCATCTTTAAACGTTGGCATAGATTCGACCCACTTCGTGAAGTAGTCTACGACTACAATGATATAATGATGCCCCCTAGCTGAAGGAGGGTTGCATGTAGTGTAATCAATCCCCCACTTCGTGAAGGGACCAACTGTGATGATAGGAAACATGGGAGCGGGATGTGCCCTCATCTTCCGAGAAAAGATTTGACATGGGTGGCACTTCTTGACTGATTCGATACAATCTTTGATTAGTGTTGGCCAGAAGTAATCTGCTCATAAAATATTTTGGGTTGTTTCCAACCCAAACAAAAGACCGCCACATGCTCCGTTATTGCAATCGTTAAGAACGATAACTGCTTCTTCGTGAGTGAGGCATCGACGCAGGATGCAGTCTACACCTCTCCGATACAATGTATCGTTGAGTATAAGATAATTCTTAGCCTGATGGTGTATACGGCGACGCTCATCACGAGAAGCAGAGGTGGGACACTTCAAAGTCTGGAGATAGACAAGTATATCTCCGTACCAGGGATCCTAAGATGCGATCAAAAACATATCTTTTCTGATAGCCGACTCTTTGGGCATAACATCACCTGACTCAATCGGAAGCTCCGAAATAAGTTCTGCGAAGACCAGTGACTTTTTGGATTTCGCTGAAACAAAATCTAAGTCGAACTCCTGGAGGATGACTATCCATCTACTGATCTTTCCACCTATTACCCGTCATGTCAACACGTATTGAAACGGATTCACAATGACAATGACGGTGGTCTTGTGAAACAGAACATGACGGAACCGTTGAACAACATGGATTGTTGCCAACGCAATTTTTTCGATATGAGAATAATTGAGTTCTGGTCCGACTAGGCCTCGACTCAGGTAATAGATCACATAGTCTGAGAACAAATCATCTTCCTTAACTAAGACCATGTTGATGGTTGACTCTGCTGTAGCCATGTATAATAATAAATCTTTGTTATAGTTAGGTGGCCGAAGCAAAGGGGCATTTGTGAGGGCATGTTTCAACGCTTCGAAAGAGCGTTGAGCGGAATCGTCCCAATAAAAAGGAACGTCTTTCTTTAGTAAGCGTATAAAGCCCTTTGTGATCTCGGCGTAGTTGGCGATGAAATGCCTTAAAAAATTTGCCTTGCCTTGTAGACTCTGAAGTTGAAGGATTGTGCGTGGGGGAGGCAACTGAATTATTGCCTCAACCTTGAGAGGATCGACCATGATCCCTGTTGTTGACACTATGAAACCTAACAAACGTCCCAATGTTATGAAAAAGATGCACTTGTTTGGATTCAAGCGATTCCAGAAGTAGCGACATCGCTCAAAGATAAGTCAGAGGTGTGTGGGATGATCCGTTCTCTTGCGAGATCGAGATGCTAAATCATCTAAATAGGCCTCGACTATATGCTTGAGATCATGGAAAGAAAAATACATGGCCCGCTGAAAGGTCGCTCCAGCATTTTTGAGACCAAAGGGCATCTTACGATACGCGAATGTACCCCATGGATTTTTATTTGATTATATCCCGAAAAAACATCCATGAAAGAGAAGGCCTCGCAACCTACACATTCATCAATTATCTGGTCGATAAGTGGTGTGGGAAAATTATCTTTTGGACAGGCCTTGTTCAAATCACGAAAGTCCTTACATACACGAATCGTGCCCTGTTTCTTATTGACCGCCACAGGATTTGACACCCATTGGGTCAAATGGATAGGATAGATAAAACCGGCTTTTAGCAGTTTCTCAACTTCAACCTTAATGGCTGCTGCTTTCCTGGGATTAACTGGATGAAGCTTCTGCCAAACAGGCTTGGCATCCAGATAAGTTGTGATTTCATGTTCGACTATTTTTGGATCGATGCCTAGAATTTCCTCGTAAGACCAGGCAAAAATGTCGCAGAATTATTTAAATAGATCTATGTAGATTTGAATCTCTCCGGGGGAACAGTCAGCTCCGACGAAAACATTCTCCATGATGCCAGGGGTTTTGGAGATATTAATCGGTATGGTTTCAACGATAATTTCCATATTACCCTCGGCATAAACCTCATGTGTAGCTAAGGGATTAATAGGACAAGAACTATCTCCAGTCATAGTCAAGGTGAATTCTCTAGCTTCGATTCTTCTTAACTTTGGGAGGAAGTATGATCTGTGATAGAGATCATCCCAGGGTTTGTCCGGACTAGTCATTGCTTCAATTATTGCTTCGTCAGAGGGAAAGACTAAGTCTAACGAATCGGTGTCAGCGAGAGAGCCTTGAGCCCAAATAGGCTCTAGAATCATATCTAACTCTTGTGCAGGAGTTGGATCTGTGTCGGCCGAAGCTTGTTGGACTAAATAGTACGTTGCTTCAGTTGCGGACAAGGGCATGGACATGCCAGGGTGCCCTGTCCCTTCCATTGTGGTCGATGGGGAATGAAGTATCCATGGATCGTTGAAGCAAGTCGTGCAAAATGACGAAACTTGGAAAATATCAACCTTATGGTGGTCAGATATGAACTTGACATCACCTTGAGGGGGCGGGTAATCGAAGGTACCCATCAAATATGGGGAAAAACCAAACCCTATGTTGACTACGCCTGGTTGGGGATTATCAATCATCGAGATACCCCCAATGAAGGGTCAGGTCTAGAGAAAGACAATTGATCAATGGTCACAATCCAGTCCTCGTGTGGAAACAACAAGACTCGGAAAACTGTAGCAACCACTGCTTGCATGGAATAAGTCCAACTCCTTCCTAACAAGAGTTTGTAGTCGAGGGACGCGTCAACTACTTCTACCTCGACGCACATGGTCTTCCCTCCTAATTGCACTGGGAAAGAGGGAATCATACCATGTGGTCAGAACGAACGACCGTTGAAAGCAGTGAGAAGAGTAGGTGACGGAGACAAAACGGGTTGGCCAATGGCCTTCCAACATGCCAACGACATAACGCATGTCGAGGCGCCCTCATCAACCACCGTGCGGAAAATATTCCGAGTAAAATTTTTTGTGGGGTGAGCCACTACTATATGAAATGATACGTGGTAAGGCAGATGAGGTTTTAAGTCGGTTGTATCCATCATGATTGTACCCGGATTACAAGTCTCGGTAGATCCTAAAGCGGCTAACAAAGCTTTCCTCTAGGAAGGGCATCTTTGGAGGACCTCCAAAACGAACATCGCACAAGGGGTTTGAGACAAATCCTCCACCATAGAATAGTTCTGGGTGGCCCTTGCGTTTGGGTTGTGAGAAGCTTTCTTAAACATAACTTTTGGGATGCGTGTCAATGTTTCGCCCAAAGTCTTCTCGATTTGGAGAGGAAGAGATGGGAGTTTGACTTCTTTGCCCTTCTCAGAAGTTCTTGTTTTACTGTAATCATGCGCTCTAGTCGATATAAAAGCATCACCCTTCATCATATACACATTCGTGGATGCAGGATTGTTCAAAGACGGAGAGGGTCCTTGAATGCTCCCTTCCACGCTTGTAGAGGCTTGGGTTAGGTTTTGCCCATGTTGAAATGGATTGTTTAACATGACAGGTTGTTGTTGTGTCACAAAATTTTGGGCCTCTGTAAGCCGAGGACATTGGTGGGTCGGGTGGTCTTCTGTGCACAGGTTGCATGGATACCTCACCTTTCATTTCTCAGTGTTGCCCCCACCAACATTATTAATGGGTTTCTTATCCCCCTTACCCTTCTTTCGTTGTTTTTTCTTTCCTTCAGGATGCTGGGTGGCCTTTGGATTTGTCGATTGCACTGTGTGTACATCCGACGTTTGGGTAGGGGGAGCAACCAAAACAATAGTTTGGTTGGCCGTTGTGTGTTGAATAGACAATTGTTGCAATTGCTTCGTCAGTTGCTCAACGGGCTTTCTTTGTACTGAACCAACAATACCATCGGCATGTGGTTCAGTTCTCTTTCTGGTTTTATCAAGTATTGAGCGTGGCGCATCTCGAAAGATCTTGTATAATAAACCAGACTGAGAGTAGATTATCTCAATCTGTTGAGCTCTCGTGATGGCATCTTCTTCGGAAAACACTCCCAATGTCACGGTGTCTTTGGATAACTGTGGGACCAAAGACTTAAGGAACCACTCGAGTAGGAATGTTGGTGGGACTGGCACCTTAATTAAACTCTTCTGGCATCTCCATTCTTGGATGTGATCAGAGATCTGGGCCGCTTTTGTCTATGCAAAATTGACTAGCAATTTTGTGCCATCATCATATCTCATAGGTAATTGGAAATGGTTTAGGAAAGCCATTGCCAATTCGCCAAAGGAAGAGTATCTTGAGTGGTCGAGCTCAATGTACCATTTCATGACACTCCCAATGAGAGTACGTTGAAACAATCACAACTGTACGGAGTTGTATTTCAACGAGTTAGACGAGCACCAAAGATGGAAGGTGGTCACATGATCTCCTGGATCTTTGTTAGGCTTGGCTTCAAACTTTGGTATGTCCGAAGGAAACTTCGTCGGCATAGGGGGCCAATGCGGATCATGACAGATAGGTTCATTCAACAACCTTGTCAAGTCTGGCAATGCAAGGTTGCTAGGAAAGGTAGTTTGGGTTGTTGGTGATAACCATGGAAAAAGGGACCTGGAGTTTGACTAGCACTAGGTTGTCAGGAAAAGTTCGGTTACTGGCCTGGGTTCTGGTAAAAGCCATGGCCATGACCAGCATATGGATTCTGCGTATGAGGAGACATCATCAGCTGATTCCCAAAATAAGACGTAGATGGTTGGGCATGCATTACATTCAGAGGACTTTGGGAAGGGTTGCCCCATGCCGATCCCATGGGAATATGCATAGTACCTTGTCCGGGGTTCCATTGGTTGTGAAAAGAATTACCCCAGATCGACATTCCTGACGAGGGAACTGGTCCTTGCCAAGAATTCCAAGGTCCTGATGCAGAAGAAGTTCCTGGGTTTGCCCCCTGTGCAGGAATAATACCCTGCATAGGAATAGGTTGTCCGTAACTGGGGTTTCCCCTAGTCGGGAAAGAAACTGATGGGAAAGCGTTGTTACCAAACGCATTGAACAAAGAAAAAGGTGTCGAACCTACCGACATATTATGAGTGGGTGGTCCTTGACTCCCTGCTCCAAATAAACTATGGTGTGTGAGAGGCCTGGTGGATTGCTGGTGGGTGCCACTGAGCGAAGGGGACGAAGGAGGTATATGACCTCCCCCATAAGGAAAAGCGTTAAAAGGAGATGAAGTTCCCCCCATGTGTCATTGCAGAGGAGCGTTAGAGCTCCCTGCCCCTAGACCTAAAGTCTCTGAAGTGGAGTAGGAAAATACATTACTTGTACTTGAGATAGGCATCCCATATGAGAATGGAGGGCCTATCGCACTCAGTGTGAAAGGGGCTGTGGCCGCTGCCATAGACGGGATTGGACCACTGCTTGAGGTAGAGGTGGTCGAGACCATGGTGGTTCAGACCGGTGATGGTGGGTGAGGAGGTGGAAAATCCCCAGTGGTGACAACCGTAGTGGGAATTAAATAATTCCCAGAAGAAGTGACAACATTTGTTTCCATTGCTGCGTGTGACACTGTCTGGCACTCGTAAGGGTGAATCGGTATGATGATGGGTGATGAAATATTAGTGTTTGTAGTTTAATATGGACCAAGAGCTTTCGCTCCAAAGTCTAAAACAATTGTTTCCTCCGGATGTTGGTTGGGTACGATTTCTTGTGACCCGGTCGCTTCAAAAGACCCTTGTTGGTCTAGCTTTCGCCTTAGTGGTGGTGTAGGTGGCTCCAGTAAAACCGGTGATAGGCCCAGAAGCCTTCATGACCGACGGAGCTCGTGATCCTCCACTATGTGAGAAGATCAAAGACACACTGGGGATTTCTATTCGTTCAAAAAACAACACACACTAAAACGTTCCCTCCAATATAAAACAAGCAAACACTAAACTAGTTGGAAGAACAGTTACAACAACCAACACTAGAGAAACTTACCGGTGCAAGTGCAACTTGAACATGGAAGCACCCTCCGGGTATACTCTGCAAAGCGTGGCTCGATGTCTGTCCTAGGTATCGCGGTATACCCCCATAGTCACATGTGTATGTCTCTAAAAACATAGTCAACTAGGTTTCTAGCATGCGAACAATCACTAGGCGTGTACAGTCGAAAGTCGGATAGACCACAATGAGCAGGGTATCGAGCCCAAAACTTGTCAAGGGTATCGAAGGCAAGTGGTCCGGAAGACAACTGAGGACCTTGAACGAATTTGAGAGCCATGAAGCTCCGTGGAAAATGCAATCGACGGAATCCCAGGACAATCCCTCTATATGTGTTCTCCACTACGATTGGTCCAGCTTTGGAGGGGTTATCTTCGCTAACTTTCCACACGCGACCTCGTGTTTAGAACCTATGTTAGAGGGGGGTCCCAGATAACTTTCACAATACTGGACTTTGACACTCCCTAACTCAGACTCCAATGTTTGATTTAATGGCCTCGAAGAGTTTCCTCTCCAACCTAATTCAAGGCCCTAACCCTAAACTAGTTGGTTGACCCTACAAACATAAAAAGTCTAATGAATTTTAGATTTAGAGTTAATTTTTATGGCTTGTCTTAAGTCAAAGGTTATGAAAGTGAAACTAGTGATGTTTGAAAGACGAAAGAAAAATAAACAGAAAGTTGGAAACAAAATAACTTCTCTTGACTCAAATCTTAAACAACTTTTCAAACTAAAAATTTTCTAAGATATTTGAACAGCGAACTCAAAGCAAGATTTCACTCGACTACGAGCTACTTATGATCTAAGTAAACTGTCAAGAACTTATGAAAGCAAATACTTTTCCCTGGTTACTAATGAAAAACAACACTATTTAACCAAACAAAGAAATACAAGATTTTTTTTTATTTGAATGCTCACAAAGCAAAAAGGAAAAATATCAACAAGTAAAAACCAAGAAAACTTCTGGCCTAAGCGCAAATCTCAAAGAGTCACTTTAAAAATCACACACAAGCAAATTAAAATTGGACTCTCATACTTGTCTAAACACCGTATAAACATAAAATTTTGAGGAAAACTTCTTAATGAAAAAAAAAGTTATTGCTGTGATCAAACCTAAGTTACTGACCGCTATGACAGAGACCTAAAAACCTGAGAGGTATAACTCTTGTCAAAGGAAATGATGATTGCCTCACCTTCAACAAAAAATTTCTCCACAAGCACACTGCTGACAGTTCAACAGCAAGCGTGTGCACGCGAGCTATGTAAAGTCATATTGCGTGTACATGCATGCTGGCCTTATACAGGCCGCGTGTATCTCTGAAACTCTAAGACAAATGAAAGGCCAAGAAATCTAGCCCAGGCAGAGACTACTGGTACTAAGAACTAGGATATCTTGAAGACTCGGGCACTTACTTTAACAGAAAAAAGAAAACAATTCAAGGAAAACTTCATAGAACAAACCAATATGAGGTGAAACCTAAGCTATAGACTGCAAACAACAAAGACTAGAAAGAGTTCCAGAAAACCCCTGAGAAGGACCATTTCTGATAGGGGAGAGGATGACTGCCTCTCTAAAAGAAATTTTCTAGAATCATACACGCGACTGACACTTCCTCAACTAGCGTGTACATGCGGGATGTGAGAAGGTAGGGTGCGGGTACACGCGTGCAAACCTTATACAGGCCGCGTGTACCTCTGTGGGTCTAGGAAAAAAAACAAAAATGCAGTCAAGAAAAGAAACAGAGATAACCAGTATGGAAGACTAGAATCTATGTTAGCTCAGACTTTTGCAGAAACTTTAAAAACAAGAAATGAAATCAGTTCTTAAAAATACCTAAGAAAAAACATTCCCAGAAACCCTAGAGATCCCCAGTACGGTCGCCAATTCTGTTGTGGGTGGGAAATCCCTCCTACGGACTAGCACTAAGGGTTTTATCATGCATGCAAAAATGACCTAAAGATTCTTACTTTTTACCATCATCCCATGCCTAACCCCCCATTACTCATATGTAAATACAAGGCACAAGAGATTAAGCTAACGTACCTTATTTTTCATGTTTTGATGTCGATCCCTTTTCGCGCTTGGTCGTTCTTTGACTGCAACTCTCCTCCCAATGCTGACCTACATTCACTAAAGACAAACAAAGAAATCCACATGCACTTGATCTATGAACTAATAGGTTATATATTTAATCAATCATACAATCAATATTCCAATAATGACAATCTCATATGGCAGGACGGGAAAAGAAATTCTTTTATTAACTTCACAATGATACCTTACAATGATAAAGTCGACCACTGCTCCTCGATCCTGGTCCTGGGCTCTTCTTCCACTGTCTTCCAACTGCTTTACTCTATACTTCTCTTTGCACAAGAATGGATAAAGGTTGGGACAAAGGGAATGCTTAATCGAGTATAGTTTATTTATTATGATTCTCCTCTTTTCAAATGGGACCCCTACCCCTTCTTTTATAGGCTAGAAGGAGCTAGGTATTTGGTCGAATGACCAGCCATGCATGGCTGAAAGGTTTAGTTAATTTGCCCAAAGCTGCGTGTTTCGTAAAAAACTTTCCTTTTTTCGTGCTTCTGAAGGTCCACGCGGGTTGTAGTGGGTCAGCTAGCGTGGACACTGTAGATACACGCGGGTTGTAGTGGAGCAGGGTGTGTAAGCCTTTAAAAATGGATTTTTTTAGAAGAGTTGTTCAGTAGTGGCTTGGAAAAGAAGGAATATGAGATGGCCTGATGCCAGGTAAGCATGTTTGGTGCAAATTAGGGTTATAACTCTTTTGGTGGTCCAAAAGCTTCCAAAGTGGGAGGAATGATCCAGGGGGCTCCCAGGCTCAGAAAATGCTCAAAAATAGAAGTTCTCGGAATTGAATGAATCAGGTGCCATTGCGTCCGCCTCGTCGTTCCGATTCCGACAATATATTTACTTTCTCAAACAGGCTTCGTATGCGAGAGTTATCGCACTCTAACTGTTTTCTCAAACAAGCAAAAAGTCAAAGGTCAACTATCAAAAAGTCAATGCCGACGTCAGCATGACAACATGATGACATCATCACTACTAACGTGGCAACGTCTGGATATGACACATGGCAGGCTGACTGGACGTACAACAACTGATGTGGACCAACCTAGAGGTGACACGTGTCACCACTGAAAGGGTGACACGTGGCACGCTCGTACAGGTGGCAGGCACAGTCAGCATGATGATGTGGCAGAGACAGGTGGTGACAAGTGGCATATAGTGACTTGGAAGGTATGCTGATAGGGCAAACAAGTGGCCTAATCGTCGATTGACATGTATTGGTCAAATGGGGTGGTGCCACGTGGCACCCCGTTGTTGGTGTCTAGGTTAAACGTTTTATGGAGTTGGTGGGTTTCGAACCCCAAACCTCTCCACCAGTCTAAAAGCCTTCACAAAGGTCGGATTACCAATGCACCATAAGTATTACTTATTATAACATTGCCATATTATTGTTAATAAAGAGTAATATTTTAGTGTATGGGCGGAAGGGGGCTGGGGCACGGTTTTATGGTGCCATATGTGACTCTGTTTGGGGGGGCGCACCCGTCCTTTGGGGACTTGACCTTATCCTAAAGTTAAAAGTGGGTTTTTAATCTTGTTTATGTAATTTTAATTGATTCTGATTGATATTTAGCCCATAAAATGGATTTTTTGAGGATTTTGGGCCATTTGAAGGGGGATTTGATCCCAAAAAGAGGTCGGATCTTGAGGGAAGTTGGGATTCCTTATATGAGCCTCAAAATCTATATAAACCAGGACTTTTGAAGCTTGTAGGAGACTTTTTGATGTTGGGTTTTGAAGGGGCAGTTTGTAAATTTTGGCATTTTCTCATGTCTTGAGAGGCATTTTCGCCATGTTCTTGAGAGGATTTTGATGATGCATGCATGAATCTGAGAAGGGAGGTCTTGCACAACAGATATGAAGCATGCTATGTAACAACAAAGAACAATTGTAAGAGAACTTTGAGCATTTTAAAGAGCAATAAAGAGGTCCTCCACTTGGAAGCGGGCCCGGAGACGTAGCCAACGATTGGTGAACTCCGTTATCAACCTCTTGTCTCTATTTATCTTTCTATTTTGGTGTTATATTATCTTCATTTGCATCATGGATATTAATGGCCGATCTCTTTATTCATTAATAAGCATCAAGTCAAAGTCACATTTGATATTTCGCAACCAGATAATAAACTTTATGTATTTCCCATTCTTAATGATCCGATGCCTAAAATACATTAAACTAACTTGTGATTTATCAGTAATACCTTCATTTTTGGATCAAGTTTATGGTATCAGAGCATTTGTTTTTGAAGGTTTGACAGGAATTGCAAGCATTGGATGCTCAATAGAGCAAAACTCAAGCGAGGAGAAGGCCAACTTGAGGCTCTGGACACAGAGATTCAAAGGAGGCCGCATAAGCAAGAGATGTCTTTGCCAATAAAATTGGGTCCCTACAAATCTGAAGATGATTTATTTGAGGCCTTTAAATTGATGCAAGCCTTGGTAGAGGAGCTTTATCATGAAAGAGGGCAACGAAGGCTTCGAGGCAATGAAGAAGGTGAATCGTCGGTAAGAGTAGAAGGAAAAGTTGGAGGTGGTGGACCTTCAAAACCTTCTTCTCCTTCATCCTCATCATCTACAAGTGAAGCATGTGTACATCCCTCCAAGGATAAGCAACCTAAGAAAACTCATCATTCTTCTGATATGCATTTATTAAAGTTAGATGTAAATTTTCAATTACCCACTTATGATGGTGAATTAGATGCAAAAAAGATAGATAATTGGGTGAGACAGTTAGAGTTCTATTGCAGGATACAAAGAATTGTTGATGATGAAACAAAGATCCAACTTGCAAGTCTCAAATTGGGAGGCACAACTCTCATATGGTGGGAAAACAAAACTAAGGATAATCTCAATAAAAATGGTAAAACAATCTCTTCCTGGAATGACTTTATCACTGCTTTAAAGAAACAATTCTATCCATTAGCATACATGCAAAAAGAAATGATGAATTGACATAGTTTAAGGGAAATTAAAGGTCAAAGTGTACAAGAATATACTTAGATATTTCCTAAGAAAGCTTTAAATTTGGGTATTCTTTTATATACACAAGAGACACTCCTAAAATATATCGGTGGTTTACATTCTTATCTCAAACACACTATTTTGATGCTAAATCCTTCTAACTTTGATGAAGTATGTGTACAAGCCATTCACATTGATTCAAGTAAAGGGAATGTTGGTGATAGTGTTTCTACAGATACTTGGCAAATAAAGGATGTAGGAAAAAGGAAAGAGAAGAAGACAACCACAGCAAGAAAGGAGAAGCCTACTTGGAATCATTGCAAGAAAGTAGGCCATGATGAAGATTGTTGTTGGATCTTACATCCTGAAATGAAGCCAAAGAAGTATACCAACCACGGAAGGAAGAATGCCACAGCTGTGATAGTTCAAGTGGATCTTGGATCAGATTCCGGTGATGAAACACAGGTTGTAGCTATGGGAATCCAAGGTATAAATTCTGTTGCAAGTACTTGCTCTTCTAAATCAGTTGTTGTAAATGATGAGTGTAAAAGGAGTGAGCTTTTCCACATAAGGGTTATAACACATAATGTTAAAGTTGATACTCTTGTAGATAGTGGATTAAAAGCCAATCTAATGAGTGAAGATGTTGTAAATAACTTGGGACTTGAAACTAAGTCACATCCTAAACCATATCCATTGGGCTAGATATGTGGTGATAACAATTTACAAGTAACCAAGTAATGTAAAATCAAGTTTGCAATCACTTCTAATTATGTTGATGAAGTAGAGCTTCATATAGTGCCACTGGACATATGTGGAATTGTATTGGGAAGCCCATACCTTTATGATAGGAAAGCCATATTCTACAAGGAGGAAAATAAATATTTCTTCAAGAAAGATGGGAAGGAGTACATTGTTCGTGCTCATCGCATGAAAACTGACAGGTCTTTTGCAGCTACAGGGCAGTTAAAAAGAATGGTAAATGCAAGCAAAAGTTTAACACTTATGTCTGTAACAAAACATGAAGTTAGTGATGCTAAACATGAGATGATTCCATATGTTTCAAATAGTCATGAAGTGTCACCAGAGGTACATCATGAGGTTCAGCTGCATAATTTGATTATTGTTCCTGTTCAAAAGGGGAAGCATGTTTTGTCATTTTCATATGCATACTCAGTATTTTTGATTAGTTTGTTGTTGTTCAGTGGTGTATGGCTACAAAGTGTGACAAAAAATGTAGATGATTGTGCGATAAATGAAATGATTACTTTGATAAACAATGTTATCTCAATTTTCATGTTTGTTGTGATTAGTTAGGTGATCATTATCCCAGCAGAGAGGATGGATGATACAGGACAAAGTGGGGAGGCAATACCCTCACATTTTACCTAAGTAAAATTAGACTTTTGGTGGTCCAAAAGCTTCCAAAGTGGGAGGAATGATCCAGGGGGCTCCCAGGTTCAGATAATGCTCAAAAATAAAATTTCTCTGAATTGAATGAAACCAGTGCCATTGCATCTGTCTCGTCGCGCTCATTTCGACAGTATATTTACTTTCTCAAACAGGCTTTGTATGCGAGAGTTATCGCACTCTGAACGTTTTCTCAAATAGGTAAAAAGTCAAAGGTCAACTGTCAAAAAGTCAACGCTGACGTCAGCATGATATCATGCTGACTTCATCACTGCTAACGTGGCCTATTCTAGAGGTGACACGTGGCAGGCTGATTGGACGTACGACAACTGATGTGGACCAACCCAGAGGTGACACATGACACCACTGAAAGGTTATCACGTGGCACACTCGTACAGGTGGCAGGCACAGTCAAAATGATGACGTGGTAGAGACAGGTGGTGATAAGTGGCAGATGGTGACAGGGTAGGTATGATGACAGGGCAGACAAGTGGCCCAATCGTAGATTGACATGTGGCATGTATTGGTCAAATGGGGTGGTGCCACGTGGCCTAGGCGTGGGTTGCCACATGGCACCCCGTTGTTGGTGGCTAGGTTAAACGTTTTATGGAGTTGGTGGGTTTCGAACCCCAAACCTCTCCACCAGTCTAAAATCCTTCACAAAGGTCAGATTACCAATGCACCATAAGTATTACTTATTATAACATTTCCATATTATTGTTAATACAAAGTAATATTTTAGTGTATGGGCGGAAGGGGGTTGGGGCTAAGCCCCAGCCCACAATTTTATGGTGCCATATGTGACCCTGTTTGGGGGCACGTGCCCATCCTTTGCAAGCTTAACCTTATCCTAAAGTTAAAAGTGGGTTTTTAACCTTGTTTATGTAATTTTAATTGATTCTGACTAATATTTAGCCCATGAAATGGAGTTTTTGAGGATTTTGGGCCATTTGAAGGGGGATTTGATCCCAAAAAGAGACGAGATCTTGAGGGAAGTTGGGATTCCTCATCTGAGCCTCAAAACCTATATAAACTAGGATTTTTGAAGCATGTAGGAGACTTCTTGATGCAGGGTTTTGAAGGGGCAGTTTGTAAATTTTGGCCTTTTCTCATGTTTTGAGAGGCATTTTTGCCATGTTCTTGAGAGGGGTTTGATGATGCATGCATGAATCTGAGCAGGGAGGTCTTGCACAACAGATCTTAAGCATTGTATGTAACAACAAAGAACAATTGTAAGAGAACTTTGAGCATTTTAAAGAGAAATAAAGAGGTCCTCCACTTGGAAGCGGGCCCGGAGACGTAGTCAACGATTGGTGAACTCCGTTATCAACCTCTTATCTCTATTTCTCTTTCTATTTTGTTGTTATATTCTCTTAATTTGCAGCATGGATATTAATGGTTGATCTCTTTATTCATTAATAAGCATCAAGTAAAAGTCACATTTGATATTCCGCAACCAGACAATAAGCTTTATGTATTTCGCATTCTTAATGATCTGATGCCTAAAATACGTTAAACTAACTTGTGATTTATCAGTAATACCTTCATTTTTGGACCAGAGATAAGAACCCTCCTCGCCTAAATATTGATAGTTCTCACAAAATTCCCTTGACGAAGAAGAGAAAAAACAATGCAAGGCACGCGAAGGAACCTGAAATTGAAAGTGGAAAACTGCAACTTGAAATTGACGTTGAGCACATGCAGAAAATTAGGTCGTACGCGGTGGAAATATATGACACCGAGTTTTTTGACATAGATGAATCCTTCGTAATCTAGAGCGCTATTTTTGACAGCCAATCTAAAAGTATGGTCATTGAAAAGAGAGATGTAACAAACAGGAAAGGCAAATCTCGCACAGATATTGACTTTAGCGAAATGTCTCCATCCTAAATCTGCTCATTTCACCAGGTAACTGGTGACATTCTTCGTGATTCCATTGGATGAATGGAGATGGATCATGCCAATTTGAAACAACGCCTCAACGAATTTGAGCAGGCTTTCATTGCAACCCCAAAATTTGCCAGTCCTTTGGAAAAAATTGTGCCTGCTACCACTGCAGTGAAGATGAAAGTATCCTCTACCCTCCTTGCATGCTCTAGAGCCCTTGTACATAATAACAACAACAAAAGAATGCAGCTAGTTACTGAAGCCTGGGAAACATCGAAAAATTTAGTTTCCTTCGGAAAGAAGGCCAATGATTTGATGGAACATTTGGAGACGAATTTAAAAAATGAATAGCTTTTCTGTGAGCAGGTACTAAACCATTTTTCCAACTATGTGGTCAACACATCGAAACTGAAAAGAAGACATGAGAAACTCCCCTCCCCAAAGCGCACCAAAAAAGTAAAAGCATGCTGGCAAAAGAAAGTTGACAACCTGCAGCTCATTGTCAAATCATGTAAACAAGTCATATCATAAAAGGAAGATACATTCACAAGCCTGCTCTAGATGGACTTAGCCGGAACTACCAACGAGGTTCAAGATCCTAACTTAATTCTCAAAATCCTTGTCAGTCACCAAAGAAGCCTTCTAGGAACAAGTTGATATTTTAAAGGGGTTGTCTTTCGAAAAGTTTTACGGCATACTTGAACATCGTCTAGATGAGCATGAGCGTTGGGTACTGGACTATGCCTCACACAATGAAGAAATTGAACAAAGTATGCATAGTATTTCAATGGATTTAAGGAAATTAGAAAATGACCTTTACGACATAGAAATCCGGGATGAAATCAACATAGCCCCCATGAAAATCTACATCGAAGAATGGTTCCAACAGAGAATGGACGACCTCGTCCAGGAAGGGCAACAACCGGTCAACAGGACTCCACTGCCCATCGATGACAGCAACAAAAACGCATCGGCTTCATAGTAAGTATATACTGTCATATTGTTTTGTTTATCAATCCAGTTTAAGTCTATGTTGTCATCTTCTTTTCTTTATCAATCCACTTATGTCCTCTTTAAATAGAAAACTGTAACCAAAGACTCATAACTTCCAATTTATTCTTTTCAGGTCTTCATCTCTACCGTCGCGCACTTCTTCTTTCGACGTTCCTAATTCTTGTACTTATTTCTTTTTATGGTCCATGGGAGCCTCAATCCCAGTCTATATCACAAATGCATTTAAATTTCCAGAAACATGTAATATACATTATTAACTTTTGATAAATTCCAAAGAAAACTGATTCCATAAAGCCCTTATTGTATACTAAATTTTGGGTTTCTAGGAACCTTTCTTGTTTGTTCCAAACAAAACTAATTCGGATATGCTACATTTCTTGTCTCATTTTCTATGCTAATTTTTTAGTCTTCAACAACGTTGAGGTTTTAAATGTTGATGTAATTTCCAGAGATATGTAACAAACATTATTTATTTTATAATAAGTTTCTATAGTTCGCAAGCCCGCTTGTCAATTTGTATATCGTGGAACTCTCGATGCTATTTGTAAGCCACAGAACAACAGAGGCCCATTTTTGAAACCGCCAACCCGAGAACCCTCGATCCAAAAACTAGCTAAGTATGGAATGACCACTCAGTGCATGCTCTATAAAAACTGTGCAAAGAAAACTAATTCGGCAATGCTATATCTTTTTTGTACAAGAAAAACCTTAGTTTTAAAGAAAAGTAATTCAGTGTAACAGACGTTATTACTATTCTATTATATAACATACATTATTAATTTCTGGTAAATTTCTATAGTCTGCAACTCCGTCTGTCATTTTGTATATCGCAGAACCGTCGGTGCTATTTGTAGGGTGCAGAACATCAGAGGCCCAATTTTGAGCCCGCTAGCTCGAGAACCCACGATCCAAAAACTGGATAAGTATGCAATGCTCTATAAAATCTCATCCCCATACTTTATAAAAGTACAAATTTCGTATCTATAAAACTAACTATATACTTTATACAACTACATATTTCGTATCTATAATTTATTTATTTCTGATGAATTTTTATAGTCCGCAACTCCACTCCTCCATTTTTGTATCGCAAAGAACATCGGAGGCCCAATTTCTGTATCTCATAATTGTCGGTTCTATTTCTAGGGCAGAGAACACCAGACGCCCAATTTTCATCCCGCTAGCCCAACTACCTGCGATCCATTATAAAAGTACATATTTCATATGTATAAAACTAAATATCTACTTTATAAATTACATTTTTGGTATGTATAGTTTATGCTGTCCAGGAACCTATAATTTCATAAATTTCAAATTCTTATCTGTCGAGGAGCCCCTCTTTTAAAGATAACTACTTCGGTAATGCTAAATTTTTTGTGTTCAACAACCTTTCAAATGTTGATAATTTTTGATATTTTTCAAGAAGAACTAATTCGGGCATACTATGTTCTGCATGCAAACCACATGTATTTCAACTTCCTAGCCACATGTCTGTACTAGTTCACATTTACTCCCATCCCAACCTGGCAAAGACTACGCTTCCATGCAACACTTGTTATTCATGTGTACTCTCACACATTCAAATAGCCATTATAAAAAGAATTACGAAGATTGAATTAAAAAGAATTACAAAGATTGAATTCATCTTTATGAAATTTTGGTCTTTATATTATTATTTTTTAAATAAAGTTGGATTTTCGGGCATTCAAATAGCCATTATAAAAAGAATTACGAAGATTGAATTAAAAAGAATTACAAAGATTGAATTCATCTTTATGAAATTTTGGTCTTTATATTATTATTTTTTAAATAAAGTTGGATTTTCTGAAGTAGATTTCCTTCATGGATTGGATTGTACGAAGGATGAGCTTTTACAACATTAAAAGCAATGCAAAGATTGTCAAATAGATCATCGTTAATAAAAAAAACATCTCCAGACTTTTTTTGTTTTTTGTTTAATAGCCTATGATATATATATTTTTAATTTGTTTAATGGCATATGATGGTCGTTCATAAAGGAAGCATAGAATACTCTTTATTTATATTTCTTTGATTGCATATGGTGTGATAATGAAAATTCCAAAATATCTTAAATGTTCACTATTTATTTATTTGATTGCATATGGTGTGATAATGAAAATTCCAAAATATCTTAAATGTTTGCTATACAGATTTCAACTGCAAATCAATCACAAGGGGAAGCAAAGTCAAAGTTGAACTTTACTGCGGCTGGAAGATATTCTAAATGCAATCTTTAATTTAAAACACTGTGAATAGAATGATATATTCACATATTTTAAATGCACTTTTTAATTTAATTAACTGTGAAAATAAATAATTAAGTTTAAAGGCGTACATCTATTGATAATGGATACATTTAATAGGTTTTTAGTGTTAATTAGTTTTGTATGGACACAATTAAATATTGATGGAATATTCTTAGTCGTTCCAATAAATCAATGATTGTGATTTCAACCACTAACTTTCTCACTATTATATAGACATCTTTCGACTTTCACCAACCACCAATTTAAAATTGTGCTAGTAATATACTCGAGAATAATTTTAACCATAAATGTTTACTCATCCTCTCAATAAAATAAATTCCTTGTATCATCATGGACATGTTTTGATATGTTTTCTTCTTGGCTTGGAGATTCCAAGGCCAATCAAGTCATGGACATGCTTTTAGTAGTGATCGTCCCATGCGTTCAATATGGTGTTGTGTTTTTTCGTCATAAGAACAATTAGTGTGTGAATGAGTTGTGTTTTTCCGTCATGAGAGTGATTACTGCGTAAAGAAAATATCACAACCATGACACTGATAACTTAGTAAATGAAAAAAAAAATATCACAACCATTTCATGTTATGGAATCTTACATAAACTTCATTTATAGATATAAATATACTTATACCTAATAATTATGCATTCTTCAATTTTAATATGCAAGGGCTAGTTTTCTCATATAAACCGTGCCATGACTGCTTGGTAATCCTTGGTGCAATGTTGTGGTGGCTGCTGTGAATTTAGATATCACGTGTTAAGAATTAATATTCTAATTTGTAGTTGCGAGTATGTAGAAAATGGTAAATATCTAAATTACTTGTGAGTGACATTTAAGATTTTAAATGTCAAAAATGAATGGCCACTTAATTTAACTTCCTGAAAGTTCAAGCTTTATTGATTTGTCAATGAAATAAAAAATGAATGAACACATAATCTAACTTCTTAAAAATTTAAGTTTTATTGATTGATATCTAAATAGTTACCATAATTAATCAATAGATTGAAGTTGAATTTAAATTATAAATTGAAGTTGAATTTAAATTATATTAATTGTTTTTAAAGGAAAAATTGAAGTTGAATTTAAATTATATTAATTGTTTTTAAAGGAAAAATTGAAGTTGAATTTAAATTATATTAATTGTTTTTAAGGAAAACAATTATAATATTTAATATTATTGGTTTAAGATTTGAATTTAAATTATATTAATTATTTTTAGAGGAAAAAAATTATAATATTTAATATTATTGGCTTAAGATTTTTAATTGGTTTTATAGAATAATGTCTAAAATAAAAATTAAATGGATTAATTTAACTTTATTGAAACTTTAAATTTTAGTGATTTGATTTTTTAATAGAGATCATAATTCATAATTAATCCATAAATTAAATTTGAATTTAAATTATATTAATGGTTTTTAAGATAATTTTTTATAATATTTAATATTTTTAATTCATTTTTATTAATACATTTTTAAGACTCCACTTTACACAAATTTAATTATTTTTAATAAGTATTTTTTATATTTTAAATTATTAATTTATCTTTATTATATATTTTTTAATCTAATGAATATAGTTCAAAACTCTATTATTAATGGATTTATATTTAAGGGGAGATAATTTTTTAACCAATTAAAAACAATTTTAAATTATATTTTAAAACAAAACCATTTCATCATAAATAACTTTTTAATTTAAATTATGTTTTAAAATAAAACAATTTCAACATAAATAAAATATTATGGATATCACATATTATCATTACTAAATTACAATGTTGACAGCATATATCTTCAAATAATATTTAACATTAATCTAATATATAATGGAATCATCATAAAACTATTTATCATTTCAATATAAAAATAATTTAAAAAAATAGACATCATGTATTTTTAAATAATATTTAATATTAATCTAATATTAAAGAAATCATCATCATAAAACTATTTATCATTTTAATAAAAAAATAATTAAAAAAAAAAAAAAAATCTCATTAATTGTTTGCATTGTCAACTAGAAAATAATCCATTTTATTTTATTAATGAGATTGACTTAGCAAATGATAATGCACCAATTGGTGACGTACATAATATAATGTTTTTTTTAAACCTACTAGTTATTATTTTTAGTAAAATTTTTTGGACACTTCCCATCAATTTTTTGTTCAATAAATCTCTTCATAAAACAAATTATCCAAAGATTAAAAAGTATAAAACAAATATATCTTTCTCATAATATTAAAATACATATAACAAATACATCTTAGAGAGCTCTACATGTTATGTTTCATCAATGGTCTTTTAGTGTGTTGTTTCAAGACTCTTTCATTTATATTTTATTATATAATTTTGTAAAATATCTCTTTTGAATTTATAGAATTCTATTTTGCTATATAATTTTATAAAATATCTCCTTTGAATTTACAGAATTATTCATCAATCACCATTAACAATGAATTGGAAGAAATGATAGTAGGCAATTAATGTTGATTAACAATGAATTGGAAGAAATGATAGTAGGTGTTGGCACAGGGACAAACCCAGGGATCAACGCTTCAACAACACACCAACAAAACCCTAACTATTGGCCCTTTCGACAACACCTGCGAAGCAGATGAAGTCTCACCCGAGGTAGAGGTAGGGGGGGTTGTAAGACTCAAGTGTCTACAACCTAGCTGGGACACATATCTGTGATTACTATACCTAACAGAGCACTTAGTTGTTAACATTAATTAGTATTCAACCCTTATTCACATCACAGGTAAAACCCTAGGTACAGAGCAGCACAATATTCAACAAGATCTAACACATCAAATACTTATCACATAGAAATAGATCAGATCTAGCATTTATTCACATCACTAAGCACTAAGCTATTATATCAGATGCATCTAACATACATAAAGATGACAGTACTAAGCATAAATCACCTCAATCACACAAAGCAACCATAACACAGGGTATACGTGGTTCACCCCCAACGTGGGGCTACGTCCACCAACTCTTCTTCTTCTTTATTATCTTCTTTCAATCTTCTTACAAGCACAGAGCCTCAAAACCCACTCCGCATAGGACATGAGATTTGTGCGCACCCCATCAGACCCTCCTTCCCCGAGATAGGTCACAACACAAAGCCTTCTCACACAGTTTGCACACACAACCTCTTACGATCACTTGCACTTAGCTCTGCAAGTCTTAACACATAGTATGCACAGAGCCTCTAGATCTTCACTAAGCCAATATTACTAGGTCTCTCTCTTTTTATATCGCCTAGATATCTATTTATACATTACAAGTGGGTCCTAAACATGGGTAAGACCCATGGGCCGACATCCCATACCCGTTACATAAACCCTAAACCCAAAATGTCCGCAAAATGTGGCGAGATCCCGCGATCTCCGCTTCGCCTGGTGCTCCATTTTCAACCAGCCTCTGGAAGTCCCAAAATTGGTCAAACATGACCAGCGTTTCCACAAAACCTGGTCAAGGGCCAACATGCCCCCAACACTCACCTGTGACTCGTCCCGAGTCACTCTGATCTGTGCAACTCTGCCTCGAAGGCCTTGAGCTTGGCTCGAACTACTTCGACCTGCTGCTTCCCCAAAGCCTCCTGCTCGGCGAACTCCTGAATAAATTTATCAGTCACCGGTCCTTCCAATCGTTGTTCCACCGTGGTGACCACTTGTTCTAGCTATGCACCTTGTCCCTCAATCTCCCCAAACAATGTGCAAGCTTCATCCTGCACTGGTTGGAGCCTTTGGGTCACTTCCACGACTTTACTCTGAATGGCATGGACCTGTTGCTGAACCGTGCGTTTCTCCTAGGACCTTCTCATTCTCTCGACCGCTTATAGTGACTTTAAATGTGCTTGCACTGTCGCTGCTTGTTTCTTTTCCTCCTAGAGATGTGACTCCAATGGCCTTAGTTCTGGGTCCTCTGTAAGGTGCTCATAGGTTTGCACATTTCGACTGTTGAGTTGTTTGCATTCCAAGGCTAATGCCTTGATTCTCTCAACTACGCTCCTGGCAGTTTCCTCTCTTTGATATTTCACTTCCTGTGGAGTGCTTGGCATGACTTGTAGTTCAAGTTCTTCTATTCATGCTTGAAGCTGATGAATAGCTTCAACGAGCTTCCCTACTTGGCTCTCAGTTGTTTCTTCTTCCATATGTGCTAGACTCTTCATAGAGCGAAGTGCTATTGTGACTGCTTCTTTAACTCCCATCTGCTCCGCGAGCAACTGTTCTTTCTCCTTCTGGATCTACGCTCTATCCTCTGCAAACTTCACCTGGAGGTCATCTTTTTCTTATTTCCCAACCCGACGTTTCTCTATGACTTTCTCTTTTTCTTGCTTCAATGCCTCTGTAGCTTGTTCTTTTTCCTCCTGGACACGATGAAGGAGAGCTTCTGTCGCATCTGTTATTCTGTGTAGCTGGGCAAGCTCATCTCCCAACTCTGCTCATTCTAATGGCGGTGGCGCAGTAGACACTGTACGACTCAAATGGAGAGCCTGATGTACTTCTTTAAGATCTGCTTTGATCCTGTCAAACATTGTCTTCTGTTTAGCTTTGCTTCACTACAATATGTCCTCTGAGGTATCTGATACAGCGAAAATGATAAGGTCAATGTCATCCACCGTGAGTACAGTCTAAAATGGAGGTTTATTGGCTTTTGATTTCTTTTGCAATAAAGGTTTCGTCGGGGAAACCTTTCTTTTCTTGGATGTTTCTGTCTCTGTCAGGGGATCTTTAGGCGGTGTTACTTCACCCTGTTCTTTTTTTTCTTCTTCCCCTTCGTCCTCTTCTTTGTCTACTTCGTCACCTCCTCCTCCTTCAGGTGAATCTGGTGTATTTTCCTTTGATGCGTTGTTCAGTTCTTGTACCTCTTCCTTCTTTTTCTTCCTATTGTTGTTGGGTGCATCATATTATTCTCGAGTGACTACAGGACTTCCGATGAGGTCGGGGTCGGAGAGTTATGTCTATTCGACCGGTACCAAGAATTCTGCAGGCCATTGCTTAGTTATTTCATCCATATCTTCCTCAGTGAGCTTGTAATAGGACTGGAGCTCTTCTTTGTGTTCGTCTTCGCGTGTAGTGATATAGATGAAGTGTTTGTCTGCGTGGAACTTCGCGATTGACCTGAACCTATGAAGTGTGTTCGGTGTCATGCAAGGGAAGGATTCAATGGCCCTCTTCAGCTGCAGATAATAGGTGTGCAACACCGCATTTGGATGCCATTGCTTCGCCATGTCGCTCGAGTACCATAGCGTAGTGAACTTTTCATCTAGTGGTTCGAACGACTCAATTTCGTCAAAGGTCACTCCTTCCGGCATCTCCCAAGTAATGAAGGCAATGAGAATCAACAGCCAACTGAAATGAAACTCATAGCCCTAATCTTGAGCTTCACGACAATATTTCTCTAACTGGCTGATGAGGTAGCTCGCCTAGTTCATTTGCAACCCTTCAATGCATTTTCCTGCGAGGTCGATGACAAACCCCGTGACCTGCGTTGGCTTATTCTTCCTGACGAACTTACCATCGATCAACTGGCAAGCTAGGCGTACTACGCCATTCTGGGTGGAGGCTACCTTATAACCCCGCTTCCCCTTCTCCACATCGCCATAGGTGTCTTTTATTGTCTGTGCCAGGGCGCGATCTGCAACCTTCCCTGGGTAAAAATCCCGTGGGTCTAGTCCTTGCATGCTTAATCCGATGATCTGGTGGATCAACACTAGATCTACTGTGATGCGCCTATCCAACGATAGGTAACCTCCATGGAAGCACGACAGTAGGAGCTTAACGCACACATTAACCTCATGATGTCTTCCGAAGTGTGGTAACTTCATCACATTGAGGATCGTGGGGTCCATGGATGGGGGATTATCTTCAAATTCTTCCTCATTGTCTTGGTCAAATACTTGTGTGGTGCGATCATGCCATATATTTTTCGGTCTCCCAAGTTGAATCCGCTGATCTTAAGCGTCAGAATTCTCTCCAAATGTGGTTTGACTGTGTGTTTCCCCTTTAGGAGGTACACAGTGATCAATGTGTAGTCGAAGTCCCTCAGGACGTTGTCACGACTCATCGCATCAGCTAGAGGTGGGATGTAGTTGGGAAGGATTGATGGGATGAACTCCGCATTCTCCAAGTCATCACGATGATTGGTTCGTTTCTCTGTCGCAGTTTGGGATGGTCCAGATCCACGTGTAGTCGACGGGGATGCTTGCACTCCTCTTGTCAACGAGGCTTGAACTCCTGCAGATATGACCTTCTCAGCCACAAGGTCTATGAGAATCTCTTTGAAAGATTTCTCTACTGCGCTAAGGTCACCTGACATACATGCTCGAGATCAGATATCTCGGGTCGGTGAACAAATAATCAAGGTAGCATAACAGATGGCGAGGTCTCAATAAGCACTGTGAGAAAGCAATTAGTTCTTTGTGGGCTCGGATAATCACAATTGGCGAAAGTGTCCATGGTAAGACATTCGATGGGTTAAATAGATAACATCGTAATGAATTCCTCCAACGGTTAGGAACGCCTCGATCAATGCAATTCCATTCGTTATGGCGCGGTCCCAACGTTCCGACAATAATTGCGTTTCTAGCCATTCTGGAGCGTCGCTCTAATGGTCGGGACACCTCCAACGATCATATTGCTTCGTCATGGTGAAGTGTCAATTTGCATTGTTATGTTATTTCGGTGAGGTTCAAGTTCTACAAGCCTTCCTTCTGCGAAGTCCTCTCTGGAGCCTCTTGCAATTTTTCTAGCTTTGCTTTCTTCTTACTGAGATTTATATCTTTCTTTCCTGTGATCTACGTCTTTGGATTCCTCTTTCCATTCTTGTTCTTATCTCCTCTTGGCATAACAACTTTACACTATTAAGGATCTTTCACAAGGTTCAAGGATAATACTTCTTTTCTTACTGTTTCTGGAGTAGGTGCTCTACTCCCCTTTATGGATACGTTCTTTGAGTCTTCTTTCATTCTTTCAACTTTTACAGCTATGTCTCTAGTCCTCATTTGTTTCGACTTGTCCTACCGTTCTTCTTTTAAGCGTGTTATTCTCCTAGCCATGAAATCCCTTAATTATTGTTTTTTTTGTTCTATAGCTTCCTCTTCTTCTTTCCTTCAGATTTGATCTTTCTTAATCCAAATCCTTCCTAGAAAAAGTGCAAAGGGGGTGTTGTTCTCAATAAACTTAATGACCTCGAATTCTTCTTCTGTCGATGCTCCATGAGCAATCGTAGGTACATGGGCAAGTCTTCCACATAGGGTTATCAAATTTCCTTTACACAATCCTATTCCTCCTAATGAAGGAACCATAGTAGGCTTTCCTAAGATTTTCCAAGTACTCTCTGTCATGATATTCACCTGTGTTTCTACATCCAATACACAGTCTATGTCGAAGTCTCATATTCTTGCTTCTATGCACTCTTTTTCTTTTAAGATCTCTGATAAAATGGTGTCTCTGTGATCATTCAATGTTTCTTTCATCTGCAATAATATAATATTTGATTCTTTGTGTTTTTTTAGCATATTCTTAGTCTCTTGGCCTTCCTTGAGGTTTTTTTTGTCTCATGTTCATATTTTCAACTTTAGCAATCATTCTAGGGAAATCCAAAACTTCATGTCGAGTAGCTTTACAACAAACGCAAATAAGACCTCTACCAGGGCATTCCTTAACAAGATGTCCTAGTCTTGTACAACTATAACAAAGAGTCAATCCTCTCTTTCTCTTGAATGATCCCCAACCTTTCTTGTACCGCGCACTGGGATCACAGTGATGAATCTGCAAAAAAATCTTTCTAGGATCCTACATCCACTTGTCATTCCAAAAATTATTTCTATGCATATGGATAACATATCTTTCACTATTTCTATAGATCTATTCATATCATATCTTCTTTCTTCTAGTTGTGCCCTAGTTTTCAAACTAGGACAAAATCTATCAAACATACCTAGATCCATTCTTTCAAAACAGAAATTTTCACTTATCTTACCTCTATCAGAGCACAAAGCTTTAAGATCTTACCTCTTTTCTTCAGATCAAACTTTTCTTCTTAGCACAGCTTCACAAGTCAAGTAGAGTATTGTGCACTAGGGAAACAGATTTACGCACATAGCTTTCTCTTTTCTTAAGTTCCCAGCAATCACAGTTTCATGTCCTGGCAACAGAACCATTTGTTGGCACATGGGCAGACCCAGGGTTCAATGCTTCAACAACACACCAACAAAGCCCTAACTATTGTCCCTTTCGGCAACACCTGCGAAGTAGATGAAGTCTCACCCGAGGTAGAGGCAGGGGGGGTTGTAGGACTCAAGTGTCTACAACCTAGCTGGGACACAGATTTGTGATTACTATACCTAACAGAGCACTTAGTTGTTAACATTGATTAGTATTCAACCCTTATTCACATCGTAGGTAAAACCCTAGGTATAGAGCAACGTAGTATTCAACAAGATCTAACACATCAAGTACTTATCACATAGAAATATATCAGATCTAGCATTTATTTACATCACTAAGCACTAAGCTATTATATTAGATGCATCTAACATACATAAATATGACAGTACTAAGCATAAATCACATCAATCACATAAAGAAACCATAACATAGGGTATACATGGTTCACCCCCAATGTGGGGCTACGTCCACCAATTCTTCTTCTTCTTTATTATATTCTTTCAATCTTCTTACAAGCACAGAGCCTCAAAACCCACTTCGCATAGGACAGGAGATCTGCACGCACCCTGCCAGACCCTCCTTCCCCGAGATAGGTCACAACACAAATCCTTCTCACACAGTCTGCACACACAACCTCTTACGATCACGTGCACTTAGCTCTGCAAGTCTTAACACACAGTATGCAAAGAGCCTCTAGATCCACACTAAGTCAATCTTACTAGGTCTCTCTCTTCTTACATCGCCTAGATATCTATTTATACATTACAAGTGGGGCCTAAACATGGGTAAGACCCATGGGCCGACATCCCATACCCGTTACATAAACCTAAACCCAAAAAGTTTGCAAAAGGTGGCAAGATCCCGTGATCTCCACTTCGCCAGGTGCTGCGTTTTCGACCAGCCTGTCAAAGTCCCAAAATTGGTCAAACATGACCAGCGTTTCCACAAAACCTGGTCTAGGGCCAACAGTAGGAAATTAATGCTCTTGAGCTTCTAAAATGTTCATTGTTGCATTCTTTTCTAGAGTGTAATCCTCACTAATCAAACCTTATAGTCTTCTTAGAGTCTTATTTTTATTATCATTGAGTAGTTAACCTAGCTTCATAATGGTCAAAATTAGAGTTTTTTCAGCCATGTACCACTTTTTTTAATGTTCTATTTTGTTGTTTTTAGAGTAAATTTTATCCATTTTCATGCTTCATTAATATAATTAAAAACCATTATGTAAGTAAAAGAGTTTTTAAATTTATCTTTTTTTAACCTATGAATCTATGAGTTAATTCTAAGATTATTTAAAACCAACACTTAATGAGTTCATTCAAGTCCCTCAATAAGAACTAATGATGATTTGGACACGATGAAACACATACTTAGGTGGAGTTAGCCTAGTGGGAGAGCCTTATGATCTCACCACACACACACACACACATATATAATGAGTGAAGCAATTCATTATATATTGGTAATATATAATTAGATATTTGCATTTTTAGGATGAAAGGGTTCCAATTTGAGCGCCATGGAGACTACATGTTCTATATAGATTACCTATACATTTTTATATCCTATTACATCTTATATATTTATTATAATTTGATTTTCAACTAACATTTGATTATTATATATTTATTATAATTTGATTTTCAATTATAAGGTAGGGACTAGCTACTATGTGGCTATTTCGCTTGTTTATGGTACTTGGAGTTATTGTGTATAATTAATAGATAAAGTGTCTTAGGTTTTTGATCATTTTTCCAATCAATAGTTAAGTCCCCTCTCTTGTATCTAGGTGTATATTGACCTCTTTCAGGGTCACCTTCTCCAAAAGGCCTTCGGGTGCCCGATCGCATTTCGTCACCACGATCAAAGTTCGTTCGTCGTGCAAGTCCACAATCTTCAACATTCTAATTGAATCACAGGTAGCGAAATCCACATCTGTCGATATTACATTCATACAATGCTCTCCTTTGGAATTAAGTATTGCATTATGATTTCTAAAATTTGTTCGTATATATCTGGCAGTTGGTCGGGTATGGACACCCGGGTTATACTCAGCAAGTATGCCAATGTCAGATCAGGATCTCCCACTCTTACAACCTCTAGCATTATGGGGATGTTACTTATGCATGAGCTTTCTCCCGCGATGGCGTCTGTAGCATATTTATTTTGTTTGTAATCTCATTTTCTTGTATTCACTCATACTTGTTTGGATATTGAATGGATATGTAGGTTTGTGATTCGTCTACATAGCTTTTGAGTTGAAAAAATAGCGGGTTCGATTGCCACAACACATCCCAGCTCATTTCAAATTAAAAAAATGGGGCGCAAAGGGAATAATGTACAAATTGTCCCAAAGAAAAAATCTAATTCATTTCAAATTAAAAAATGGGCACAGAGGGGCATTCACGGCTGTAACATCCCCCTCTTGCATGCACCTGATGTCACTTATTATTTGAGGACACTTGCGTGCAAGTGATTCGGTTCATTATATGATTGATTGTTTCTCTTATGGATTATGATGTTGTTGTGGATATGATGATATGCATTTTATTATATTGTATCAACAAGTCCTATTGATTGGTTTTTCCTGAGTGTGCAGGACTATGGACCGACTGAGGATGTCGATGGCATCGATGGACCTCCTTGGACTCTAGATCGAGTCAGGGATTGAATTGTTATGGTTTGCGTATTTATGTTATTACATATGTGATATATGACTGGTATATTATGATGTTGTTTATAGATTGCTGACATTGTTTGTTCATGGATGCAGGCTGACGAAATATTGCTAATCAGACTCACATTTGGAGTAAAGGGGTCACGCAAGACAACTAGAGATATTGAGGGAGAGGTGTGGCATAAGACCTGCCACAACCTACTAGCACTCCTACCGTGGCTCGAACTATAGGTTAACAATTACCTTGTTCGATAGATCCATGATGCCGTGAGGGCAGACTGAGACAGTCGTTCACGAAGATTCTAAGGAGTGCGCAATAAGGCATGGTCCTTATTCCTTAGAGGCCCTTATTCTCCCACAAGGTTTCCTAATGGAGTATTGACTCCAAGGGCAGACGTCTACCAAAATCAGTCAAAAGGCAAGTAGCACCCTTGGAGCACGTAGTGCGTCTTGAAGGGCACGTCACATAAATGAAACTTGAATGAAAGCGAGTGGCAGACTTGGAGCACATAATGCGTCTTGAAGGGCACGTCATGGTTTTTAACACTGGTGAGTCAATAAACTTAGGTACCTAGAAACAATATCTCATTTTGACCTAGTCATCCTTAAAATAAATGTTTCCCGAGTAAGTTTAAAAATTATAAAATTTCCCTTAAAAACAATTTTCCTAAGCCTAGTTGAATTTAAAGCCTAGGTATAAGTAGGACATGAGAACAAAAAATGAATTAAGCAATTAATAAAGGGGGGTTGAAGAAAAGTGGGACTAAAAATTAAAATTAAAATAAATAAATTAATGGAGGATTAAATTATTTAAAAAAAAAATGATTGTTGTTTATGTGCAAAACTTGCTAAACTCGAACTTAGACAAAAAGAGGAAATTAATTGCAAAAGGGATGTGGAACATAAAATGAATCTAATATAGAGAACTTTCCTAAAACGAACTCAACTAAGCTTTAAGAAAGACATCAGTCATTAAGGGAATGTGAGGGAATAAAGGGACATCGAGGACCGTTTTTAGGAACGTTTTTAGGTGGGTGAGGGAAATTGACAAATTAAATTAATTAATAAATGAATTTCTAGTGTGACTAAGGGATCGGGTGACAAGTGTATGGGGGAGAATTTTCCTAATAATAAATTTAATAAAAAGAATTTAATGTGCTTTTTTGGCAACAAGAACTAATAAAAATCTATAAAAGAAATGGCGGAGGAGGGGAATGGATGATGTCTGGTATGCATAAGGTTATGTTGTCAGATTTTACTCTTGATGATTTTTCTTGTGGGATTTGGGATACCCAGCTCGGATAGAGAGTGGTATCTCGACCTTGCGAGGTGAGTTGGGAGCTAGCTTTCTCTGGTTTGTGTGCGTGGCCCCTTTGTGGCTCGGGGGACTCGGGGGGAAGAAGAGTACCCCTAGAATTCCCTGGGAGGTGCAGGTGAGGTCTCAGCGGTTAGCGAACAAGATCTGGATGGAGCAAGATCGTTGGAGGACACCTTCAGAATTCAACTCGTCGGTTACGATATTTCTGCTAAAGATGTTAATTGTATAAGATTTAAATTTTTGTACTGGTATGGTTATGGCCTTTGGTTGAAGATTTCTTGCTATGGGATTTTTGCAAATGTAATTCTACGGTATTTGTAATTGATTGTTTATCTTAAATCTTAGTTTATAACTGTAATTTGATTGAAGAAAAACAATCTATTTATGTATATATATACAACGAACGATTTGTTGGGTTTTAGATAGTTTTAGATTTCATTTCAAATTGTCGTAAGAATGTAGGCTGCCAATTTGGATTCAATCAGAATGTAGTTCTTAAGGTTATTGTAAAAGCGATGAAATTTTGATCCAAATCAGACTAGTCTTGATGGACCTGTGTGCTTCAAGACGAGTCCTGACCACTCAAGTACACCCTATGAGTTTTTTTATTTCTAAGAGATTGACCGAAGGAGCATGTTCTTGATCACTGCATTTCAATACCATTCGCTAGAATCATTTTTTTTATCGCTGTGTAAACAAATTTCAACCGAATTAAACGTACTAGAAGTCTCGGTGGAACGTGGGTAGTGAAGTTACTTGATTTGATTTAAGCATTCGGTAATTTTATGGTTTTCTGGTTCTGCCATTCAACCCAGAACTTTCAACTTATGGGTGTGACCAGCTTGATTCACAGTCCTGAATAGTAGTCTAGCAAACCATTGGTACCAGCTCTGAGATTTTTCCTTTCCTCGTCGAATTCATAAATTACCCTATGTTGAACTTAGCCATTCGCCTTACCTCAACGTTGTCCCTTGAGAAACGGCTTGGCATTTTTATAGAGTTTACCTTTGCTCTCTTTCAAGCTTATTTCTCTTGCGTTTTTCCTTTTTACTTATGCCCAAATGTATTCATCACCCCTGTGTTACTCTGTTTCTCTCTTCACCATCCTAGTTGACCTCTATGATTTATCCCTTTCTCCCTCCATGATTTTATTTCGGAGAAGCGATGTCGATCCTCTGACAGAATTTGGGTGGTCATGTGCGCCTTGTTAAATATAATGTAACCTCAACAGGCTGACTGTACATTGCCAGCTATCCTAGCCAGCTGTACTTTCTTTTCTTGATTTGCTTGAGCCTATTTAGCTCAGCTATTTTCCTTTTGCATAGTAGTTCTTCATTGATACTTCTCATTGTACTCTTCTTCTTACATTCTTAATATACTGAATACCATTTTCTGCTCTATTCTTTTCTTTGCATTTCTTGCTTCACAATTTATCATGGTATCAAAGCTTCAGTAGTAAGCCTGTTCACACTGTTGGAAGATTGGTTGTTGTCATTGATGTCAACCCTAGTCATGGGTTTTGGACCACAAGATTGATGAAGGTATTTGGACATGAAGGAAAATGCACATGCAGATACAGCACCCATGGATGGATAGTATACATCATGTTGTTTCCGGTGGTATGTGGCACGTCACGTGGATCCTCATGGTTGAGGAGAAATGAATTTTTGAAGATGACAAAGTGAATTGTACATGTAGGCCCTGAAGA
>ML776865.1:1207055-1232411 GCA_009831015.1 Picea engelmannii | reverse complement strand
AAGGAAGTGGCATAAATGGTATAAATAAACATCATTATACATTCATTTGATACAAGTCGAATTTCAGAGGGAAGAAGAAGTAAAAGAAGGCCGGATTTCAAGGGAGGATGAAGTCTTTTGGTGATGTGTTCTAAGTATCAACACACACAGGCTGGAGAGCAACACGATCCTCACAGCCCAGAGCTTACATGGATCACGAGAGCATGGGACACAGTTTTTTTACAAGGCTTGGAGAGTTATCCGTCATACTCTCAAAAGATCGACATAGGAAGCTCGTTGAGGAAGCAGAGCGTTATACGCTCAAAAGATCAAGGAAGAAGAAACAAGAGAAGTCAGAAATAACAAAGAATCGAATTTTTTTTCAAGATTCGTCATAGATTAACAAAGAAAAGCTTCAGAAGGCAGAAACGTTGAAGAATTCAAGGATATTTGTTCAAATTCGTGAAAGATTGTTGCAGAAGGCAGAATCGTTTAAAGAATTTCGCAAATTCTCTCAAATCCGTCAAATATTGTTGCAAAGAACAAAAACATTCAAAAATTCGTGAAATTCCTTCAGATCTGTGAATGATTCAGAATTTATTTTCTTCTGCAGGAGAAAATCCTTACAAAGGTAGCAAAGATCACCTCAAAGGAGTAAAGAACAATCGTCGCAGCCGTCAGATTCGTCCTGCTAACTTGTGTTATGCGAAAATCCAGTTCAGAAAGGATGAGGAGAGCGCAGAAAAGGCGAAAGAATTTCAGCCGTTAGATTTTGCGTAGAGGATCGACAGTCATTGGATCCGTGAGAAAGTGCACAAGGCTTAGTCCTCTGGAGCGCACAGGAGAAATTTTGAATTGTGAAGTCACGAAATCGTTAGGACCGTCCATCAAGGAGGACACGTGGCAAGATCTCGACATTTTGATGACTCGCAGGGTGTAAAGGTCAGAAGACTGCCGTGAGAAATAGCGAATCCCGAAATCATCTGGACTGTCCATCAAGGAGGACACGTGGCGAGATCTCGACATTTTGCTGACTCGCAGGGTGTAAAGGTCGGAAGACTGCCGTGAGAATTTGTGAATCATGAAATCTCGAGTCATTTTGGACCGTTGGATCGAGAAAGATCGTGAGTCGTCGATTTGACTCTATCGCAAAATCGAGGATTGGGAGTTGGACGAGCAAAGGAGACTGCACTCCAAACCCCGATACACGAAATTCCAAAATGATTGTGAGCCGTCCATCACAGAGGACAGGTGGCAGCAGATCCAAGTGCCATCATTTCGACATTTCGGAGTTCGCGGTTTGGGAAAATATGTGATAAGAGTTCTAAACTCGCGAAATCCCGAAAGGATCTAGACCGTCAGATCACAGGAATATCTGGAACGTTGATTGTCCAAAAAAAGGGAAATTTCGGCACTTCGCACACTGGAAGTCCGAACGACCCAGGATCGTCGCAGCAAAACTGCCGAAGTCCTGAAACGCGAAATCCCGAAAAGGCGTTAGCGCCAGGATATTTCGGATTTCGGCATACTAAGGGATAGAGAATCGACGAAGGCATTGCTATTCTCCAAATCGTGAAAAGATGGTAGCGCTTGAACATTTAGGCGCGTGGTCACATTGAACGGAGACTAAGGGCTAATCCAAGGCCATTAATCTCTCTTCGACGTTTCAGCGACCGGAAGTTGGAGAGACAAGAGTTTGGAGAACTCGTATAATGAAGTCCCGAAGTGAGAAAGGTCGAAGCCAGACTTGCGAAATTGAAACTCGCGAAATCTCGAATCGCACAGGAAACAGGTAAATACGAAATTTACCAAACATTTCTTTTCTGTTTTGTTCAAATTCTTTAAATATGCCGACGTCTAGCAATTTAGGACCAGCTCAGGGTTCGATTCTTCTTGGAAAGAACTATGAGTTCTGGTCTCTTCGAATGAGATCGTTCCTGCAAGAAAAAGAGTGTTGGGATCCAGTGGATCATGGATATGTGGAACCAGATCCAACAGACCTTGCCGCCATGACAAACCAATAGAGAATTGCTCAGGCAACACAACGAAACAGAGAGAATAAATCCAAATTCTGGATTCAAAATTCTGTGGATGACTCGATTTTTTCAAAAATCACAGGCGCTGGTACTTCAAAACAGGCCTGGGACATCCTTAAATCAGCCTACCAAGGAAATGACAGGGTCAAAACAGTTAAACTGTAGACCTTGAGGACGCAATTCGAGACTCTAAGAATGACAGAGTCTGAAAATGTGGATCAGTTCATGACCAGAGTCATAGGCATTGTGAACCAGATCAGATTGACTGGTGAAGCCATACCTAATCATTGCATTGTTGAGAAAGTCCTCAGAAGTTTACCAAAGAAATTCGAAATGGTTGTAACAACAATCCTTGAATCCAAGGATCTGTCACGTTTTTCAATAGATGAACTAATTGGTTCTCTGGTGACACATGAGAGCAGACTACATCTCACAGATGAGTCAATCGCCAATGCCTTTAAAACTCAATTCTCCTTCAGTAGAGGGAGAGACAGAGGAAGAAGCAAAATTCACCAAGGAAGAGGGAGCAATCACAGTAACCCTCATTCCAGTGGAGGACACAACCAACAACACCCGATTCAACATTTCCAAGAACACAGACAACATAATCAGAATCAAAGTTTTCAGCCTCAAAGAGGCAGAGGGAAAATATCAAATGAAAAATCAAGCATACAATGTTATTACTGCAAAAAGTATGGGCACTATGAATTTGAATGTAGGAAGAAACAAGAAGATCAGCTCTCAGGCAGAGCACATGTGTCAAATCATACGGGAGAAACCTCAGGAGGCATGTTTCTCTCATGCCACAAGACTGAAGAACAACCTAAAGATCCTTGGTTGCTGGACAGTGGATGAAGTAATCACATGACAGGTAACAAAGATTTACTTTCTTGCATTGATTCTTCAATCTCATCTGAAATTACACATGGAAATGATTCCTTAGTCAAAGTTCAAGGAAAAGGAACTGTTCCTATTCTTACTAAACAAAATGTAAAGAAGGACATAAACAATGTCTATCATGTTCCAGATCTGAAACACAATTTGCTAAGTGTAGGACAACTCATTGAACATGGCTATAAGGTACTTTTTGAGGGAGCATCTTGCAGGATATCTGATAACACCCCCAACAAAAAATTGATTTTTGAAATCCATATGACTCCGAATAGGATGTTTCCCCTTACCCTCAGAACTGCAAATCTGAACCAAACATATGCATAAAGTGCATCCACCCCCAATGAAACTATGGTTTGGAATACAAGATTTGGACATCTACCCTTTCAGAGTCTAAGTCTTCTTCAGAAACACTCCATGGTCAAAGGTCTTCCCATCTTTAAAGAACAAAACTCCCCATGTGAGTCTTGCATACTTGGAAAACATAAGAGAACTAGTTTTCCACAGTCCACAACTCAAGCCAAACACCATATTGAACTTGTTCACACTGACCTATGTGGACCAATGCAAACAGAGTCCATAGGTGGTAGCTTTTATTTTCTAACGTTTATTGATGATTTCAGCAGAAAAATCTGGATCTATTTTCTCAGACACAAGTCTGAAACTTTTGCAAAATTCAAAGAATTCAAGGCAGAAGCTGAAAAACAGAGTGACAAATATATAAAAGCACTCAGGTAAGATGGAGGAGGAGAATACAACTCAAATGAATTTGCAAATTTCTGTAAATCACAAGGTATTATCATGCAAACAACAACCAGGTATAGTCCACAACAGAATGGAGTGGCTGAAAGGAAAAATTAGACAATAATGAATATGGCAAGAACACTTCTCAAAGAGAAAAGTTTGTCAAATATTTTTTGGGCTGAAGCAGTAGCATGCTCAGTTTATCTCTTGAATATATCTCCAACCACAAGTCTAAAGATGAAAGTCTCTCAAGAAGCATGGAGTGGGACAAAGCTAAATGTTGTGCATCTAAGGACATTCAGATGCATAACATACACTCACATACCTTCTGAATTAAGGAAGAAATTGGATGATAGAAGTGAGAAATGTATCTTCACTGGATATAGTGAAACATCTAAAGCTTACAGGCTTTACAATCCAATCTCCAAGAAACTAATTCTCAGCAGAGATGTAAAATTTCTGTAAAATCAATTCTGGAATGAATCAGAAAATCAGCAAATGGACAGTCAAAATACCCTGCTGCCCAGTGCTGATAACGCATAACATTCAGGACAACAAATACCTCAACCTGTCCTTCCAAGATTGTAGGTACAAAGACAATCTGAAAATTCTCAGGATAACTCAACTTCAAGCAGAGACTCATCCTCTGAAATTCAAAATCAGAGAACTCGAAGTTTGAGAGAAATCCATCAGCAGTTGGATGACTTTGAACAACACAACCTTTTTGCTTTAATGTCATGTCAACCTACATCTTTTAAGGAAGCAACGAAGGAGCCACATTGGGTTCAAGCCATGAACCAAGAAATTGACTCCATTGAGAAAAATAAGGCATGTGATCTTGTTGATTTGCCAAGTCATAAGAAGAGTATTGGTGTCAAGTGGGTTTACAAAACTAAACTCAATGAAAAAGGGCAGATTGAAAAACACAAGGCAAGACTTGTTGCCAAAGGATTCTCACAACAACCTGGTACTGATTATGGTGAAACTTTTGCTCCAGTAGCAAGATTAGACACTGTAAGAACTCTATTGTCCATAGCAGCACAACACAAATGGAAAGTATACCAGATGGATGTCAAGTCCACTTTCCTAAATGGTTTCTTAGAAGAAGAAGTTTATGTTGATCAACCACCTGGATTTGAAAACCAAGAACAACCAGCCAAAGTATATCAGTTGAAGAAAGCCTTGTATGGCTTAAAACAAGCTCCAAGAGCTTGGTACAACATAATTGACACTTATATGATCAAAAGTGGTTTCAGCAGAAGTCAAAATGAGCCAACTCTTTACACCAAAACTGATTATCAAGGTAAAATTTTGATTGTATGTTTATATGTTGATGACATGATATATACTGGAAATATTGAGTTAACAAATTTTAAACATGCCATGGAATCTGAGTTTGAGATGACAGATCTTGTTATAATGAAATATTTATTAGGGATTGAAGTTGATCAATCAACCAAAGGCATTTTTGTTTGTCAGCAAAAGTATGTAGTAGACATCATCAAAACATTTCACATGGAAGAATGCAATCCAGTAGAAACTCCTATACCCCTAGGCACAAAATTGAGCAAGAAAGATGAAGGCCCTACAGTGGACCCTACTCTATACAAAAGTTTATTCGGCGGTTTGTTGTATCTTACAGCAACTAGGCCTGATATTATGTTTACAGCCAGCCTTTTTTTCCAGATTCATGGAATCCCCCAAAGATTCTCACTGGAAAATGGCAAAATGGATTTTGAGATATGTTGCAGGAACTCTCAATTTTGGCTTATGGTACACTAAATCTGATAGTAATCAACTTTCTGGTTACACAGATAGTGATTTTGCAGGCAGCCTAGATGACAGGAAAAGCACATCTGGACATGTTTTTCACCTGGGAACGAACCTGATCTCATGGGCATCAAAGAAGCAGTCAATTGTATCAATATCTTCTGCAGAGGCAGAGTATGTCACTGCTACCTTAGCTTCTTGTCAAGCTGCGTGGCTGAGAAGAATATTGAAAGATATGTCACATACAGAAAAGAATCCAACTCCTATTTTCTGTGACAATACTTCAACAATTGCTCTATCCAAAAATCACGTGTTTCACAAGAAAAGCAAACACATTGACACTCGCTTTCACTTCATCTGCGAGCTAGTCAATAATGGTGATATTTCACTTCAATTTCTTGGTTCTCGAGATCAGCTCGCAGATATCTTCACAAAGCCACTAGGAAAATTTGTTTTTGATTTTCAGAGACAACACTTGGGCATAATCAATGCTGATGTTTGTAACTGTTGAGTTTAAGAGGGAGTGTTAAATATAATGTAACCTCAACAGGCTGACTGTACACTGCCAGTTGTTCTGGCCAACTGTACTTTCTTTTCTTGATTTGCTTGAGCCTATTTAGCTCAGTTATTTTCCTTTTGCATAGTAGTTCTTCATTGATACTTCTCATTGTACTCTTCTTCTTACATTCTTAATATACTAAATATAGTTTTCCGCTCTGTTCTTTTCTCTGCATTTCTTGCTTCACAATTTATCACGCCCTCACCTTTATATATTCTTGACGGATTTGGGATGCCTTGCATTCCCTCATTTTTTTACCAATGATGGAATTTTAGGATTAGCAATGGAACCCTCCTCGCATTTACCTTTTTTGTGGAGATTTCTTCCTCCAAAACTCGATCCCTACAATGTTGATTGCGCCTTTCCTAGCGAGTTTACACCTGTGGATTTTAGCCTAAGTGTTGGGATCCTTCTCCCCATACCTTCAGGAGCATGACCCTGCTCCTCCCCTCGAACCCTGGGTTGCCTATAAGTGCACCAAGTGATCGAATTTTGAGTGTGACTGTCTTTTTACCAGATCTTTAACGCTTCCTTCTCTATTCAATTTTCGTGCGTAGTGGTTGCATGCGGGGTGTTGGTTTGCCCCTTCGAATCCCGAGCTGGAGGTAGGCACATTAAAGATGATTGTTGTTTTAACTCGATTCTTTTTTCCTGTTGATAGTTTCCTCGAAAAATTTACCTCCTATCTCAGCGCATTCATATCCACCCTCCTGTTGTGTTTAGGTGCGTGCCTCAGCAAAATTTGGGGCACTAATCCCAGCGTTTTATTTTTGGTTTTTGTTAGATTAATTTTTAAAAACAGGATGGGGTTATTGACGGTTAAAATGTTATGCCTTATTGACAGTTTTTAAAAATTGATTTTATTACAACTAGTACAGCCGCAAAGTGGCTGGTGTTGCGGCTGGTGAAAGCCGGAAGTTATCTGGACAGACAACTGAAACGCAGAGCTGAGGAAATCCAAAAGTTAATTTTAAATGTGGTAATTCCAAAGGTTAATCAGTTAAACATGTCAATCATATGGTGGTACAGTAATTTCTTAATATGATTAGGTAAATGTTAAAAAGTAAACAGGTTAACTGATGCATTAAAAAATACAAAGAAGTTATGAAGAGTAAATCACATTCATTGATTTGGGAGGACGACTAACAATATGCAAGCATTTTCAATTGTTAGCCATCAGATTAGAATTTTAGATTAAAAGGTGATTAATTGTACCCATCTCCAATAAATATACGCCTTTCGGCGTAACTAGCGCAACCATCTTTATGATGTATTGACGTTTAAGATGTTATGATTTAATTGACAGTTTTAAAAAAATAAAATTTGATTTTATTACAATCTGGTGCGACCCTCTTTTACGATTTATTAACGATTAAGATGTTATGATTATTTGACAGTGGTAAAAATTTGATTTTATTACAAATCTGGTGCGACCATATTTCATGATTATTGGTAGTTTAATATTTTACGATTTACTTGGCAGCTTTAAAATTTCGATTTTAATTACAAAATCAGTGCAAACATCCTTTCAAAGTGAAATGAGAAGATAACCGGATTAAATTTTTAACCACCTTCAGAATGGTTCTAGATTCTCGGTTATGACCTTAAGGTCTCCTCAACATATATGCCCCAACACCTTTAGACTTGCAGATCATGCTCCTTAGAGTTTTATAGATAGAATGCCATGAATTTTTCTTTTAATAAGTAAGAATATTGAAAACTACTATTTCATTCAATAACCTAGATTGATAAATTTTAGCCTCATTAAAAATAAAAATGAGAAGAATAAGATAGCCTTTATAGTTTATATCATGGTAGTGAATTTGTTAAAAGAAATTCCAAGAAAACTTGGTAATTATTTAGCCCAACGTATTGATATTTGGAAGGAAAAATAATAAACTTTAAATTGTGAAAAAGTCATTGATGTAGGTGGATGTTAATGAAAATGAATATATTTACAACTCTTCAATTTTTTGGGTAAAAAATATGGCACTTTAAATCATGAAAACATCATTAATTTAGGTGGGATGTAATGGAAACTAATCCATCCCCAAAATTTAAGATTTTATTCAAGCACCTTAGCAATGATGAGGATATGTTTACAAGTCGAATCACAAGCCTTACTTGAAGAAAATTACGTTCTCACTTTTAATTTTTGAAAATGTTATTATGAACTAAATTAGTTTTAAATTGTGAAAATGTTATGAGAAATCATTTCAATAGTTGAAAGGATGATCAATTTATTGTTTTAATGATTATTAATATCAATTTATGATTATTACCTTGCAACTTCTCATACGTCATTATTTAAAGGATTTAGTGATTAGATTCAGATGACGTGAACGCATGTTCACTTAGATTGAGTGAATTCTTGCACGCATGAAATTGAATGTATGGGCTGATAGTTTTAGATGTTAAATTATTTAGTTTATTTAGTTATTTATGAATGATGGTTTTTAACTCAGTTATCTATGAGGCGCTAGGAAATTTAAGGTAATGAGTGAAGTATTGTATAATGTTTAGATTTCTCTGCTTGTGCGCGTTGAAAGGTCAATATAACGTTTGGTTGTTGTTTTCCTTCTTGCGCCATGATAAGTGTATTGTAGCGCATGATTGTGGATATTATAGTTCTCGCTCGCCATGGAAGTTCATTGTTCGACAACACAAGTATTCCAACAGAGGACGAACACCTTCAGTAACCACTCACATAACTAGATCAAAGATCAAAACATCGATGTTTTCACGTGGTAAAACCCCTACGTGGAAACATCCACGACCCCAGCCAATGCGACCACTTGGAGCAGTTTATTAATGAAAATAAAAATATTACAGAGAGATTTTACAAGAGAGTTTCTCACAATCGATCATCGACAAATGACCCTCCATGCTCTTTAAATAGAGATCATGGACCAATCGGGTGTTAATCCACGGATCAATGGCCGTTAATATCGAGGAGAGTATGAACCGTCGAATCACTCTATGTCGGGAACATATCGTGACTGTTGAATTTCCTAACTACAAATGCATACTAATGCATACTAAAGAAACACACTAAGAAACACATTTTTACCTAACGACACATTAGACCAAGTAGATCTTAAATAACTCCTAAGTGTATAAATATACTAACATCCCCCCTTAAGAACAACTTGGGATAGGATTGAATGATTTACAATGGTGACACAATAGGAGAAGGAAGGAGGCATTAGAGCCTATCCCCCCTTAATGACAACTTCCTGAACTCCTAACATAGATCGAAGTTTGGAAAACTTAGCTTCTATAAGAGACTTTGTGAAAATGTCTGCAACTTGATCTTCTGTAGGGAAAAAGAGCACTTCAATAACTTGATCATGAATGATCTTTATGATGAAGTGCATGTGTATCTCAATGTGTTTGCTACGCTGATGTTGAACTGGGTATTTGCCGAGCTTGATGGCACTCTGATTGTTGTACCAAAGGCTGGTCGGATGCTGCTGTTGGAATCCAAACTCTGAAAGGATCTGTCGAAGCCACAAGGCTTCATGACTTGCATTTACCACTGCTCGGTACTCTGCTTCTACTGAAGAAAGTGCAATAGCCTTTTGTTTCTTATAGAACCAAGTGACAGGTCCTGAACCAAGGTTGAAAACATAACCTGCAGTAGACTTCCGATTATCAGGGTTGTCGGCCCAATTTGAATCAGTGAAACCAACCAATAAAGGAGTCCCCCTTGAACTGTAATGTATCCCTAACTGAACTGTACCACAAACATAGTGAAGTGTCCTTTTAGCTGCTTTCCAATGGATTTCATGGGGTGTTTGCATATACCGGGCAATAATACCAACAACAAAGGAAAGATCAGGACGGGTATGAGTCAAGTATAAGAGGCTACCAACTAACTGACGATATAGGGTGGCATCAACTTCGAGAGAAGTACATGTGGCAGTAAGCTTGACTCCAGACTGGAAGGGACAAGGGGTTGGTTTACAATCATCCATGCGAAAGCGACGAATAAGGTCACAAGCATACTTAGACTGGGAAAGACAAATTCCTTCATTGGTTTGCAAAACTTGGAGGCCAAGGAAATAGTGCAAAAAACCTAAGCCCGTCATTTCAAATTTCTTCTTAAGGATGGTTTTCACATGGTTTAAAAGTTTTGAGTAACTACCAGTAAGGATAAGGTCATCAACATAAAGGAAAAGGATTATGATATGGATTTATACTTTCTTGGCATAGACATTAGGATCATAATGGCATCTAGAGAATCCAGTGGCAATAAGAAAGCTGTCCATTTTTGCATACCAAGCTCGAGGAGCTTGCTTGAGACCATAAAGAGATTTCTTAAGGCGAAAAACAATGCTAGAGTCATTCTGGACATAGCCAGACGGTTGTTCTATGTAGATTTCTTCTTGCAAATCTTTGTGAAAGAAGGAAGATTTAACATCCATCTGATGGACCTCCCATTTATGTGAGTCAGGAAGGGCAAGAACAAGGCAGACGGAATTCATTTTGGCTACAGGGGAAAATGTTTCATTATAGTCAATTCCTTCAACTTGGGAAAATCCTTTGGCAAATAACCGAGCCTTGTGTCTTTCAAAACTTCCATCTGATGCATACTTAGTTCTATAGACCCATTTACATCTAACAAGTTTTCTTCCATTTGGAAGAGGTACAAGATCCCAAGTATCATTTTCCATTAAAGAACGATACTCTTCATTCATTGTTGTATCCCAATCTGGATGACCCAAAGCTTATGCAAATGTCTCTAGATCATGAGATTCTGAAACTTGAGACAAAAGAGAAGAGGCTCGCTGGAACTGTGAACGTGTCTGATGTTGATCTGAAGGATCACCGACAAGATCACCAACTACTTCTCATGTTGAACAGAACCATCTAGGAAGCGGTGGAGTTGGTGCTCGTTCAGGTTCAAAGGACTCATCTAAAGGAAGGTGAGTAGGCTGAGGTGGATTTTCATCCTCACTGTCATCATCTGAAGAAGAAACCAGGACAGAATAAGGCACAAACATCGAAGATGGCTCACAGGTCGAAGAAGGCACAACCGCTGAATTAGACTCGCAGGCCAAAGAAGACACAAACATTGAATTAGGCTCCTAGGCCAAGAGATTTTCATCAAATTTAACATCTCTTCTAATAATAATTTCATTACAATGTGTTTGAAGAATTATATAACCTTTGACATCTTCAGAATAACCAACAAATATACACTTCTCACTTTAGGATGCAATACTTTCCTTTTCTCATTAGGAATGTGAGCCCATGCTATACTGCCAAATACACAGAAGTGACTTACATCTAGTTTAATTTTAGTCCAAGCCTCTTCCGGTGTTATATTTTTAAGAGCCTTTGTGGGAGTGCGATTTACTATGTAATTTGCACAGTTGATGGCTTCCGCCCAATACTTTAGACTTAATCCCTTAGATTGGGTCATACAATTAGCCATTTCTTTTAATGTGCGGTTCTTTCTCTCAACAACACCATTTTTTTGTGGTGTATATGGAACAATGTGTTGCATTTGGATTCCCTGTGTAGTGTATTAACTTGTAAAATTATTGTTCACATATTCACCTTCATTATCTATTCTTAACCTTTGAATTTGATGTCTAGATTGTTTTTCTACAAGGGCCTTGTAGGCCAAAAACTTGTCAAAAACTTCGCTCTTAAGTTTTAAGAAGTAAACCCAAGTACATCTGGAAAATTCATCAATTAAAGTTAAGAAATACTTGCACCCAGAAAAAGAAGGAGAAGAAAGTGGACCACACAAATCACTGTGAACAAGCTGCAAAGGACCTGAGGTGTGCCAAGAGGCACGTTTGTCAAAAATATCCCGATGATGTTTGCCGAGAACACAACCGACACAAACACCATATCTGCATGAAACAAGAGGAAGACCAATCACCATCTGTTGATTACATAGTTGTTGCAATGAACGATAATTTAGATGACCAAACCGCTCATGCCAAAGTTTGCTCAAGTCATCGCTATGAACAACAAAAACTAATGAAAAAGAGGATGACCCAAATTTGTCAAACTTGTACAACCCGGTAATATCATCAACAATTCTAGTTGCAAGAACATGCTTAGGATCTTTTAGATCCTTGATTACAACTTGGTGAGGTGAAAACTCTACGGTTTTACCTTCACCTATATGAGTGATTTGATATACTTATAGAAGGTTACAAGAAAGACTTGGAACACATAATACATCATTGAAATGACCATTTTCTACTTGAACTGTTCCAGATCCTTCAACACTAAGAGATCTCTCATCACCAACAAATATTTTCTTGGTGTTACATTCATTTAGAGAAGAAAATATGTCTCTATCCTTAGCCATATGATAAGATGCTCCAGAATCAATAAGCCACTCATCAGAAGTAGAAGTTATATTGAAGGAGAAACCAGAAGTTGAAAGTGCATGTCCATGAGAAGAAGAAGTAGTAGAATCAATATTGATGTTGTGCTTCTTCATTGTTGCTTCTAAAGTTGCCATATTATTGAAACATTTGGACTCATCATGACCATCTTTATCACAAAAGTTGCAATGTCTGTCAGTCTTCTTATTTTTATATTTTGCTCATTTGTCTCCATTAGGAGCGGAAGCTGTTTGAGTGGGTTTGGGACCCTTATATTGCTTGTTGTTGTGGCGAGGATGTTGCTTCTTGGAATTCTTGGGTTTATCTTTTTGATGGACAACTAAGGATTTGTTGGAGGTACCTATAGTGTTGATCACTCCAAGTTGTACTAGCTTATCTTGCTCTCTAATCAAAGCATCAAAAAATTTCTCAAGACTAAGTTTTTGATAAGCTTCCCCTATAGCCTCTTGCATGGCATAAAAGGTAGATACAAACGCATAATATGCACTACCTAGCTTAGAAAGAATAAGTTAGATGCAACGATCTTTGTCTATCTTTATCTTGCATTCTTCACATAAAGTTCCGAGTGTTTTAAACTTAGATAGATAGTCTTCAATGCAAGAAAAATCACTTGGACTTAAAGTTAGTACTTGCTTTTCTAACTATTGTGCTCGAATAATATCGTGTTTACCAAACACAAATTCAATCTTTTCCCAACATTATTTGGGTTTATCAATTGATTGAAGGTGAAACCTTAAATCAGGAGAGATGGGCATTCCGATTAATCCACGTGCTTCATCATTCTTATTATCCCATTTGGCTTTCTTATCAGCATCAGTGGGTGTTGTTTCCTTTCCCAAGGTAATCCGGTACAAGACTTTACTTCTTAATAAATCCTCCATATGAGATTTCCATTGGAAGTAGTTGATGCTAGTAAGTAAGAGATTACATGTAGAAGCCATATTAAATATGCAGATATTATGGATTTAAAAACTAAAATTGATGATCTGAATGGAAATATCTCGAAACATTATGCGGTTTTAAAAAAAATGGCACTTAAAATGGACTTAGGATGTGAGAATTATGCCCTTTTAAAAAAAGACATAAACGGTAACCAAATGACCATGTGGTGGTGTGAGTTGCTTTATGAAGTGACCCACTTTGATAAAGAGAGGTGGGGATCACTTTTATAATGAATTTACTTCATGCAAAATAAATAACTCTAAAATAAAATATTAAAGCTACTGATAGCTACTTCTAGCAAAACATATTGTATTGTTTCGCAAGAGGATTCGGGCTGTTGTTGTTGTCTATTGTTGTTGAAGATGGGTTGTTGTTGTTGTTGAAGATGACCTTGGAGAGCATGCTAAAAAACTCTTTTCACACAAGAAAAAAAATTCGCTTCTCGATGACAACAAGGGTTAGATCTCAGTTAGCTTACTCGGAGGATGCACCTTTTCCTATTTGTTTATGATTTGTCGAGATCGCACAGGGCGTAGGGAAAAGAGAATACATAGATATAAAAGAGTAGCAACCCAGAAAAAAATAATAATAAACAGAAATAAAACTAAAATAATACTTTGCAAAAATTTAAAAAATGTGTATTCAGGCTTTATACCTCCAGATATGACTGTAATGGTCGTATCTTAGGCAAACGGAAACATTTTCGAGTGAAACGAAAAGTGTTCCTAACTGAAACAAGTGCTCCATACGAAATGGAACAGTCCTCTCAACCCATAAATGTACATAAATGACATAAAATGGAGATGCGACAACTCGGCTTCACGATCTCGATCTACAACAGGAGCAGGTCTTCAAACAGGCTCTTATACCATGTTCGAAAACACATGTATTCCAATAGAGGATGACCAACTTCAGTAAAAAATCACATAAGAAGATCAAATATCAACACACCGATGTTTTAACGTGGTAAAACCCCTACGGGGAAACATCCACGGTCCCAACTAACGCGACCACTTGGAACAATTTATTAATGCAAAGAAAAATATTACAAAGAGATTTTACAAGAGAGTTTCTCACAATCGATCATCGGAAAATGACCCTCCATGCTCTTTAAATAGAGATCATGGACCAATCGGGTGTTAATCCACAAATCAATGGCCATTAAGATCGAGGAGAGTATGAACCGTCATATCACTCTATGTCGGGAACATATCATGACCATCAGATTTCCTAACTACAAATGCATACTAAAGAAACACACTAAGAAACACACTTTTAACTAATGACACATGAGACCAAGTAGATCTTAACTAACTCATAAGTGTCTAAATATCCTAACATTTATGTTACATGTGTCGGTTTATTAAGATGCTTTTTGCGCCTTGATGATCGTTGATGATGTTATTTAGCGTAGTCATTTATTTTCCTTATCTGATTAAATGTTCATAAAATTTCTTCAAGCTTCATGATGTGCTAATCTACTATGATATTTTTGTTTATGTGTCATGTGGAATTCATTCATTATGATATCGTCGAGTTGAGTTGCTGAGTAATTCATTGTTGACATTATTTTTCCTAATGCAAAAAAAAAAAAAAAAATACCTAATGTTTGTCGCTTTGTTGTCGTAACGGCGGGGCCGTTACAACGTCGTTCGAAAATGAGTGCTCACACCGTTGACTGTTCATAGCATTGTGTGTGACGTCGTCTGGTTAAGTGAGCCACGAGAATCGAAAAATATAGGAACATGGATGCGTTGTGGGATGGAAGCATGGATGTGCGAGGGTAGCATGGTGTTCACGACCATCCGGTATGGACTATGCAGTAGGTTGGATATTGCTCGCCCAACTAAATTTCACATCCATATCACTGATGAATATTTATTATGTCGAGAGGAGTGTTATATCATTGCAGTAATTTAATAAGTTGATAGACTCATGTGTTTTTAGGTTTACATGTGTTTACTTATTACGTCGAGAGGCATATACCAATTGGAAATGTGCACATTTAATAGGGTTTTAGTTCTTAATGTGATTTCTATGTACTGGATCAAATATGGATGGAATATTCTTATTCATCACAATAAATGAAGGGCTATGATTTCAGTCATTAACTTTATTGATTTTATAAAGGCATATGTTTATGTGTTTACTTTTTCACATTTACTTAATCTTATTAAGAAATTTATGTTCTCACTAACTAGTTGCCACGATTAGATGATTAGCAAGGATTCCATTTTATAATTTTTACTGTGGCCACATTTGGATGGTGCGGGCATAAAATAACCATAACCATATATCCATAAAATAATCATGGCCAGATGTCCACGTACTCTCACCACGTTTGGATGGTGTGGACTGGTGCAACTGCCTTTAGATTTTCAATCGTTTCAGAAATACAAAGGGGTTTTCATTTATGTTGGTTGTAACCTATGTAAAATTCAAGAGCCATAGAAGCCGTGGGAGTGAACAAAACATTGGTTTCTGAGGGCGATGTCTTGGGTTCTTTTCTAAAACCCTAAGCATTCAGATTTACTTTTTGTGTGCATAAAAAAAAATTGTTTTTTGGTGCATTATAATGGTCTGAACTTTGCATATTTTATATTTCCCAGGATCGACTCTAGATTGACTACGACCCCTCTCATTAAAGTTGGGTCGACCACAACTTTTGAGAAAGAGAAAGTGCTTTATGTTTCTCATAGGTGTGTAGCCTCTGTAAAATGTGAAAAGTTTCTCCTCGCCATCTATATAGCTATGGGAGTGAATAAAATGTTGGCTTCTGATGGTGGTGTCAGTTGTGCAAGCCACGTGAAGCAGGCGGTCGTGGACTAGATATCCATTACGGTTGTTGATCGCTTCACTTCCACTATTTCTTTGTCAATGTAAGTTAAAAAAATATCGATTGAAGCATGGTTGTTAATGGAGATGATATTGTGCAACGGAAGTCTAACATCCCCTTAGAACAATGCATGATATTGATTGGCATCTGACCTATTTTATGCATTTAATGTATTACTGTGTTTGAAAAATTAAAAAATTCGTAACATAAAAAAAATATGTCTAGTAAATTTTGCATCATAGGTTTAATTTCATATTACTGTGCTTGAAATATGAAAAAAACACCTGTATAAAAAAGTCCAAAAAAGTCCAATAAGTTTTGTAAAAAATAAATTAAAATTACTTTCATAAATTTGGTATATTAAAAATCTTGTCTATGGGTGTCAATATTATATAGATAAAATTATACATTTTTCAAAATAATATTACAAATTTACAAGGTTCTTTATCACTTCAATATTCCAAACTAAACTTGATTTATGAGGTGACAAGATATATCAGGTCAGAACAACCCCTTTCGTCATTGCTCAAAGTCAGGCCAAAACAACCCCTCCTATAATTCCCCTCTGGTCATTGCTCAACAATGTACAACGCCTTCAAGCGTTAAAGTCCAAGAATTCTTTCAATACTGAGAGAGGCGAAAATTAATGTATATGTAATGATATTGTTGTGAAATTATTCCTATCGACGTATATCAACCACATTTATATTGTGGTTGTGCTAGTTATATTCCAATCTAGAGGATGAATATGTATGATGAGAAGTTAAGTGTTATATATCATTGTAATAATTTAAAAGTGTATAAGTTTAGGTTAATATTTTTTAGTACTAGTTTTATTTGATAATTGATAATTTTGATTATGAAATTTTGTATTCATATAAAATGAATTTAGAAAAAATAATAAATTAAGGTAGAATATTATTTTATAAAAAAATGGGGAGTTTTGTGAAATAAAGTTTCATGATTTTTTTTTTTTCAAAATTCTAACTATCTAGGTCACCTTTAAATAGGTCAAAACCTCTAAAATAAATTTTATAGTTAAAATTTCCCTCAATAAAGTAAAACTATAACTTATGGCAAAATTCTTATAAAAATAAATTAAAAAATAAAATTTGAAAAAAAAAGAGACCGAGTTTGTCGATTGTTTAACTTATTCCAAAAATTGAATTCACTAAAAGGAAAAGTGTGCCCACTTATTAATTAATGAAAAGAGTAAATAAATAAGGATTAAATGAGTTTTGTCCAATTATATATGGACCTATATTTCTAAAAATTTCATTATAATTTTGAATTAATAAAAACTCCCACTTTTATCAAATTTCGAAAAACAATTTTTCTTTTAAAATAGTATTATATTATTCTATTAACTCACTCCTATATAACTTATATATAAACATATATGTATTTTATTATAACAAAGTTAATGTAAACCCCTAGATGGGGTGATACCTGGCCATAGAAACATAGGTGGCGCACTGGCAACCTGGGGAGTTATTAACCCTAGTTGTCGCTCTCATTCCCGCACCATTTGAATGACCGACCTCTCCATCACACTTATGGTAGTGTGTTTGTCTACCTCTATCAAATTAATGGATAGGCACGTGAACCAACTATGGAGCCCTGCAGCGGGTACTTATCCTCGGGTGAATGTCACTTCGGCTTTCATGGTGCCCCCCACTAGCATTCACTCGGATGATATGAAGGTAAGAGCTCCAGAGATTTATGTCACTCATCGAGTTATGTCGCCTCTTTGTTTCTCTCAGCCTCCAGTCGCCTCCCTCCCTCTATTGGTCACCTCTCTCATTTTCCTTGCCACCTACGTTACTCCATTAACTTGGATTTCACCTCCGTTTTCCCGGCTTCACTTTCATCCTTCAATCATGCCCAGAGAACGTGGCAAGCCCAAAAGGGGGCCACTATATTATATCTTTGTTGCGAGGCGCAATTTCCTTGACCCTTCGCAACCCCTCCCTCCGACCAGCTCCCATGGAAGAGGCCAGATATGGACCAAGATACCCCCTCCCTCCCCACAGCCCCAAAATTTGCCTTTGTCCCCTTCTAAATTTTTTCATGGCATGGGAAGCCACTCGGTGGAAGAAGAAATCCCTCCTCCTGTGCACCAACCATTGAATTCCCTGCTCGATCCCAACAATATCACTAGGCCCCGGGCCCAACCTATGGAGCATGGAACTTGCGTGGTGGAGGAATAAATTCCCCCTAGTTGGATGACATATTGGATTGCTAAGAAATCCAACCCTGGACTGGACGAAGAAGTGAAAGAGGATGTGGACGAGGAAGCAGAAGGAGATGTGGATGCAAATTTTAACATGGAGACAGTGGAAGTGAACACATAAGCGAAGGGAAAAATCGAGCAGGCTATGCCCAACCCTCACAACCTTTTGGACGACCACCTGCAACTAATTTTTGACATGCGAATAAGCATGGAGGAGAAAATTGAGGCTCAACGCACTCTCAGTCGGCGCATGGACCTCCTATTCGATGCCTTGTCGGATGCTCTGAAGAAAACACGATGTCCAATCCGCAGATAAAAGTTTGTCTTCACCTAAAACATCGATGGACGCTCGGGTTTGCCAAATTCCTAGCTTCTCTCTCAGTTTACCTCTCAGTTTACATTTCATAACTTGGCTCTCTTCAATTTTCATTTTCAGTTTTGTTAAGTTTTGGGGTGGCCATGAGTTTTGGTGCATGACACCAGACACGTTCAATGTTATTAATATGACATCTGGCATGATGTGCTGTGAAAAACTCATAGGATTATCAAAAGTTTTGGCAAACCACCTGTTTCGGTTTCCCTGCTGTGGCAGAACAGATGGCAAGCAAAAATCATTGTACTTTATTTTTTAAGATTTAAGGTAATACATATTTTCTCCTTTATTTACAAAAAAAAACAAAGTTAATGTAAATCAATTTGATAAGTAAAAATTTCATATACATTTTTGTACTCGTTTAGGTCTTTTAGTTTTGATGTTTTTATTAATATATATTTTAATGAGATATATTTCAATATATTTGATCCCTTTCATTATTTCATTTCTTGAAGGCAGAAAAACTTATCATAACTTATTTGTCCATTCTTAGTGAGGAAAGTTATTATTGGTTGTTATTTGGGGATGCAGACTCACTCATCACACTTCATAACACTTATTCAAGGAAAATCAAGTCACCTCGAATAACATGTTCCTAAGGGGTTAAACTTTCACTTGTCTAAGGAAGACAGTTCTTAGCCAATAAGAAGCATATTTTTAGGGTGTAGACTTTCCCTAGTTTGAGGAAGACAAGCTCTTGGATAATCTCTTGGCAATTTTAGGTTACTCCATGGCCAAAAGGCCATCTCGACCTACACAAGATTAAGGATACCTCCAATAGGGTCATGAGATTTTTAGCAACATTTAACCTTAATATTATACATGAAAAAAGATAATAACCCCAATTTCAATATAACCTCTTGCCCAAGAAACAATCATTTTCATTTTCAATATCTTAAAAATTAACTTTTCAATTTTAACTTTTTTTTTTCTATTGAATTTAATAGATTGGATTTGGAAAAAAAAACTAATGTTTTTTTTATAATATTTTTTAAAGTTAGTTTTCTCTTCTATTTTTAGCATAGGCCTCTTTCTCATCTTCAAAGAAATATTTTATTGAAAAATAATTTGTGGGAACGTTGATTGATGCATTGTCATGACACAAAAGTTGCACATGAATACAATCAGATGTGATTTGGCCTCTGATTTTTTGCTACAAATGGAACACACACCAATTTCTTGCAACTCAACCATAGGTTTCCTTTTTAATTTTATCGTTTCATAACTAAATCTTTGATTGATTTTAACTGGATAATTTAATTGATTTTGAGGTGGCAAAGCTACGTGCTTAAACATAGTTACATGCTTATTCATTCGTTGGATGACAGTTGAAGGATTCTCTTTTTTTTTTTTTTTTTTTTTGAATTGTATGATCCCATAGGGTCATTCTTCTCATAGGATATGCCGCTTTGGGTGACTTTCATGTATCACCATATATAATGCAATGAGAATTAAATAATGGGATATGTAACTTCGGGGATTCTTAGGTACTACCATATAGAATGCCACTGAAAATCAAACTTGAGGCTAGGGGTGGTAAACTCCAAGTGGTATTTACCAATGTGGTCAAACAATGCTCTTGATGGTTGATGCCATGACTGCATTATCAAGGTTATGCAACGTATAAGGTGAATGGAACGTGCATCTCTTACTAGTTAGATCATACTTTGTTTGTCTCTGATCTTCTTTGTAAGCATTAATAATAGATTTTTTACTGATCTCAGGTTCCCAAATGTCCTTAATTAATCTAGTAGGTCCCTCATCCTAGATTTATCTAATTCTACTTTAATCTTTAAAGGCATACACTAAAGGCACAAAGTAGCCATTGTCACTTTAAAGGCATACACTAAAGGAATATAATAGCCATTGTCACTTTTGTTTTGCTTTTAGGCTATGCATAAGTAATACAATATTACAAGTTGCAAGTGTTTCGTAATCACTTTAGGTTTTCACTTTATATTATATACAACTATTGTATTAAAACATTTATAAGAGGCATAAGAGGCACGCATAAGAAGTTGTGTTGCTAATTTCACTTGTTGTTTATGCAATAAGAGAATTGTAAGAATAAAGAAAAAACAAGTAAAAACATTTAGTATTGTTCATGCAAAAACATTTAACATAAGACTTTGTTAAAAACAAGAAAAAATGCAAGAGTATTGAATGTTTAATGAGGAGATTAGCATATGTTGGAAGCAAATAAGTGATATGTTCAATGGCAAGGTTAGCATATGCAGGAAGCAATGTAAAGTGTTTGGACTAAAAACATTTAGGATAAAAGTTTGTAAAAATAGGCAAGATGGTAAATTGTTCAATGTAAAGTAAAACTTATTAAATTTTTAATGTCCAGTAAAACTTAGTAATGAAATAGTAAATGTTCAATGTGGATCAAAACTTAGTAAGTAAATAAGTGAAATGTTGAATTGAGGGTTAGCATATGAGGGAAGGAATATAAATAATTTAAGTGTTCAATAGCTATGTTAGCATATGTGAAAAACAATGTAAAGTGTTTGGAAGTTAGGATAGGAGCGACAATTACAAATTTGGAACAAGTTTGAAATATAGTTTCATGAGTTTAATCTAGGAAATAGTTAATTGAATTGATCCTATGTATATGCAATTGAATTATACTTTAGTCGTTGAGTATGCATTTGGAGAATAATATTAAGATTATGGCATCTTTATTGCATGATGCCATAGTAGTGCCAGGGGAACAAAGCTTCGTAAAGAAATTATATAATAACTAAATATTGTGTTCGGCTCTTTCTATCGTGCAGAAGTAAATGTGTGTGGAAATAAAGGAGAGCGGTGAAATTGTGGAAGCTTCACACACAAAAGTTGATGAAAAGTGTGACAAGGCTAGCATGTGCGAGAAACGAAGGATGCAAAGTTCTTTGCACAAAATATTAGATTTAGCATTGGAATATATAAAAAAAGAGAAGAAACATGTAGCATAAAACTTAGTAAAAGGAAATATGCGAAGGCAAGGATGTTCTAGAAGCAATATAAAGTGTGTTGATGTTAGGATTCGTTGGAAGCAATGTAAAGTGTGTGGAGGATATGATGTACAAGAAATAATGTAAAGTGTGTGCAAGTTAAGTTACATATGACAAATGTTTTTTTAAACGAGAATAATGGAGCATTAAATAGAAGACCTATAAGAAAGAAACAAATATATCTAGAAATGGGTATTAACTTTTCATAGATCAAAAAACAAATAAGAAATAGGAATTACCAAATGAACAGATGTGCAAGAAGCAAAAGGCCTATAGTTTCCCACATAATACATGGCATTTAGCGTAGAACTATGTAAAAACATATACCATAAAACTTTGTGAGAATATTGTTGAGATGAAGATGCAGAGAGACAATGTAGAGTGCACTAAGGCCAAGATGTGCCAAAAGCAGTGTAGAGTGTACAGAGGCTAGGATGTGCATGAAACAATGTAAAGTGTACACAACTTAGGATATGCAAAAAGTATATGCGATCGAGTTCCCTTTACAACATATGTTGCTTGTGCATACTCTTGAAATTATCAGTAGCGCATCAAAAAGTTGTTATTGATATCATTGCATTTTTTAACAAAGTTCAGAAAAGACAATGTGTAGACCACCGAAGACATGAAACATAGTGCAAAAGAAGAAATATTGTCAAACTTCCAGCTTAATAGGAAAAACGTTTTTTCAACCAAAACTTAGAAAAGTCAATGTGAAGAGAATTGAACAGATCAAACACAATGCAAAAATAAGAGAAATTGTCATCGTTCCATCTTAATAGAAAAACTAGTTTTATAAATAGCACGAATGGAAAACAAAAATGTGCAGGAAAGTGTTGGTCTACTGGACAATGTTCAATTGTCATTGTTAATTTATAAAGATGTTTGAGTCTCAAAAATAACCTAAGAAGGAAAAATTCTTTTACAATTTCATGTGCTTTAAAAACAACATAAATTTTGAAGATAAACAATTGAAACGAAACATGACAATAGAGTTGGTTTGTTTAAGTAAACATTCAAAAAAAAAATCAAGATTTAAGAAAGGACAAAGATGCATTTTATTTAAAATTATCAATACACTATAAAATTTTACAGATAATAGCATAAAAATCAAAATAGCATTTTGCATAATGAAAATAAATATCCACATATACAAAGAACTTAACATGATATTTCATGATAATTTATTGAAAAATCATAAACAGTGAAAAGATATAGGTAATAAATACAAGCTTTGTGATGAAGTTAATAAATACAACTATATAAGTAATAAAAAAAGATATTATGAAACATTGATTATATTATATGTATGTTATAAGATGAAACCTAATATTTGTTCCATTCCATTATCATAGGAGCAATAAAAAAGATATTATGAAACATTGATTATATTATATGTTTGTTATAAGGTGAAAGTTGATGTTTGTTCCATTATCACAGGAGCATGTCCATAATCATTCCACACATTAAAGATATATTGATTCCTTATTTATGGCACTTGTAGTTATTGTGTCTAATTAATAGATAAAGTGTCTTGGGTTTTTAACCATTTTTCCAATCATTGGTTAAGTCCCCTCTTTTGTATCTAGGTGTATATTGGCCTCGTTCAGGGTCACCTTCACCTTCTCCAGAAGGCCTTTGGGTTCTCGGTCGCATTTCGTCACCACGGTCAAAGTTCGTTCGTTGTGTAAGTCCACAATCTTCGACATTCTAATTGAATCGCAGGTAGCAAAATCCACATATAACGATATTACATTCATATAATGCTCTCCTTTGGAATTAAGTATCACATTATGATTTCTAAAAGTTGTTCGTATATATCTGGCGGCTGGCCGGGTATGGACACCCGGGATTTCTAAAATTCTTATAGAAATTGAAAAATAATTTGAACCAAAAAAATTGAGTTTGTAGACTATTTAATTACTCTAAAAATTAAAAATTGAATTCTCTAAAAATTGAATTCACTAAAAGAAAAAAGTTAAGTTTATCCACTTATTAATTAAGGAAAAGAGTAAATTAAGAAATGCCCTTTGGAGGTTTGTCCAATTATATTATATATTTACTTATGTTTTTAAAAATTCCATTAGAATTTTGAATTAATATAAACAACTTTTACCAAATTTTGAAAAACAAATTTTCTTTTAATATAGTATTATACTACTCTATTAGCTCATTCCTATATAACTTATAAATAAACATATATATATTTTATTATAATATAGTTAATGTAAATCCATTTATAAGTAAACAAATCATATATATTTGTGTATTACTTTAGGTTTTTTAGTTTAGTTTTGATGTTTTTAAATTTCATCCTCTGCTTTTTTTAAGGTGACAAAACTTATCATAACTTAGTTTTCCATTTTTAATGAGGACAACTATTACATATATAACTTATATATAAACATATATATTTCATTTTACATAGTTAATGTAAATCAATTTGATAAGTAAAAATTTCATATATATATTTGTACTTTTTTAGGGCTTTAAGTTTTGATGTTTTTATTAGTATATATTTTAATGAGATATATTTCAATATATTTGATCCATTTCATTATTTGCTTTCTTGAAGGTGGCAAAAATGATCATAACTTAATTGTCCATTGTTAATGAGGACAATTATCATTGGTTGTTATTTGGGGATGCAAGCTCACTCATCACACTTCATCACACTTATTCAAGGAAAACCAATCCACCTCGAATAAACTATTCCTAAGGGGGTAGAATTTCACTTGTACGAGGAAGAAAACTCTTAGCCAATAAGAAGCACAATTTGAGGGGGTAGAATTTCCCTAGTTTGAGGAAGACAAGCTCTTGGATAATCTCTTGGCAATTTTAGGTTACTCTAGGGCCAAAAGTCCATCTCGACCTACAAAGGCTTAATGATACCTCCAATAGGGTCATGTGCCTTTTAGCAGCATTTAACCTTAATCTAATGTACATGAAACAAGATAATAACCCTAATTTCAATATAACCTATTGTCCAAGAAACAATCATTTTCGTTTTCAATATCTTAAAAATTAACTTTTCAATTTTAACTTTTTTTTTTATATAGAATTTAATAGAATGGATTTGGAAAAAAAACTAATTTTTTTTAGATATTTTTTTTGAAGTTGGTTTTCTCTTCTATTCTCTGCATAGGCCTCTTTCTCATCTTCAAAGAAATATTTTATCGAAAAATAATTTGTGGGAACGTTGATTGCTACATTGTCATGACACAGAAGTTGCACATGAATAGAGTTAGATGCCTATGTCATGTTGCCCATTCTTTTGTAACATTTTCTTGAATAAATTTTTATAATGGAATTTCACATGATTATTGATATATTTTGTGAGATTTTTGTGAAATTACCTTCCTGATGTAGTCTGAGATGTTTGTTGATTTGGCCTTCGATTTTTGGCTACAAATGGAACAGACACCCATTTCTTGCAACTCAACCATGTTTTTCCTTTTAAGTTTATCATTTCATAACTGAATCTTTGATTGATTTTAACTGGATAATTTAATTGATTTTGAGCTTGCAAATCTTTGTGCTTAAACATAGTTCCATGCTTATTCGTTTAGTGGGCTTACAAATTTTAAATAGAATCAAGGAAGTTTATTTTCAATAGAATCAAG
>ML776865.1:1156409-1182806 GCA_009831015.1 Picea engelmannii | reverse complement strand
ATGTGGGCCCCGTTTGGGTAAGTTGGTGCATCAACTTCCCGGGGTCGTAACTTTTGCATACGATCTCCGTTTTAGGCGTATGATAGCTCGTTGGAAAGATCTATCCGAGAACTACAACTTTTGGCCGGAGCAACATTGAACTATGATCCATGTTGCTCCACCGTTTTCCCAAAAAACATCGTTTAGGGCCTCAAAATGGCCCCGGAAGTTAAAACTGCTAAAAATAGTAAATTACCAAAATTGCCAGAAACATGTTTTGGGCCAGTTGGAGAAGGTGGGTGGCCACCGATATCCACCTGGATCAAAAACCTTCATAGTCTAACTCCTAACGAATAACAACATTCCCCCACTTGATGGTTATTGAATATGTTAGTCCTTTAGATAAATTTAAATCCACTAGGATTTGACCGTGCCCATTTGTCCAAAGGAGAAAAATGAGTTGTTAGCTTCATAATGAAAACCTAGATCACTCCCAATGAAAACCAGAGAATCAAGGGAAACCCAAGAAGTCTAACCCAAACTAGGATTTTCTCAAGTTGTTTGGAATTTGCGTCAAAATATACTCTCCAGTTCTTTAGGCAGAGTGCCTAGGAAACCCATCTCTATTGGGAAAGAAGAGTTTTTTTTTGCCTCTTCCCCTAATCTTAGAATCCAAATCATCTATCCCATTGTGAGGATAAGGCTATGAGGGACATAACCAAATTTTCAGCCAAAATTTTATGATGTCCATCTCTTGAGGGTTTTGAATGGAATTCTTTTGCTGGAAAGTTGGCTCACCAAAGTCACATCCTCCATATAATTTATTTCATGGAGATTGATCCCTTCACCCAAGACCAAATTAGTCTCTTTAGCTTTGTGTTTTGCACATTTCTTGTTCCTTCAGAGCTTCTCCAATCCTCCTGATCTTGATCTCACTGGGATTGAGTCCATATCTATCTTTGGAATAATTCCATTCATTATAACTCCCGACAGATTTCTGTCAATGAAACCCCTTCTAGGTATATATCAAAGTCTGTAGCTGGGTGAAAATCATAGCCGAGGATATTTCCCAGCACGAGCTCACTACCATCTGTAAATTGGGTGGACATGGGTGACTATCTAAATATATGAGTGGTTTCCTCCACATCATTCAAGAGAAATAAAAATAGTAGATCCATCCACGAGCCAAATCCCTGTATGCCATCCAATGCCCCCATGCTGAAATCATTCATCTCATTGATGGTTTATGAGGTGAAACCCCCAATATATATGGCGTCTATAGGTTCTGGAAGCCAATATTTGTAATGATTGAGCCCAATAATTCCAAGGTGTCCTCTTCCTTCTTCTTAGAGATATATCCAGGGAACCTGAAACATCCTCCATAAACCTTCAGTGTAGCCCATATATGTTTTCCCTAGAAAGGGTTCTCCATGTAGTCCTCATGTTTCTCTTCCATTGTCCTAGAGTGTTGACAAGGATGATCGACTTATACTGCAATATTTTTGGCACAGGGGTAGACCCATGGTTCAACGCTACAACAACGCACCAACAAAACCCTAACTACCTTCCTTTTCGGCAGCACTTGCGAAGCAGATGAAGTCTCACCTGAGGTAGAGGCAGGGGTGGTTGCAGGACTATAGTGCCTGTAACCTTAGATGGGACACAGATCTATGATTGTAACACTTAATAGATACTTAGCAATGACAGTTCATCAATAGTTAACCATTATCTATTTCGTAGATAAAACCCTAATTACAGTGCATTGCAATATTCAACCAGATCTAGCATCTAACAACACTCAGGATGACAAAACATATCAGATCTAAGAGATTCAGTACTAAGCAAATATATCTAGGTCAGAACTAACATCCATCCATATTATTAAGCACTAAGCATCATAGATCTATCTATCTATATCAAAGCACTTAGCAAGTTAACATATAAACACATCATCACATTTCACAAAGAAGAGAAACACAACATGTACGTGGTTCACCCGCACCCTAGGGCTATGTCCACCAACTCTTTGTCTTCTTTATTAGCTTCTTCTATAAGTTACATGCATAGAGCCTAAAAAACCCTACTCTGCAAAGGACAAGAGATCTGCACACCTCGCTAGATCTTCCTTCCCTGAGTGTATCTAAGCACACAACCTTCTACGGTCTCTTACAATGACTTTCACTTAGCTCTGCAAGTCTCACACAGTATGCGCAAAGCATCAACAACTCTTGATCACACAGATCCAACCCTAGCACTTAGCACATCGGTTCTTCTTACATCACCTAGCTACTTATTTATACATTACAAAATCGGGCCTAAACATGGGTAAACCCATGGGCCGACATTCCCATACCCGTTACATAATCCAAAATCCCAAAAGGGGCCCTAAAAGGGGCCGAGATCCCACGATATCCTCTTCGTCTTGCACTCCGCCTTCGACAGGCTGTTGAAGTCCCAAAATAGGTCAAACATGACCAAGAGTCCTCAAAATTTGGTTAAGGGCCAACATGCATCCAACACTCACCTATGACTCGTCCCAAGTCACTCTAATCTGAATAGTTCTACTTCAAAAGCCTCAAGCTTGGCTCGAGTTTCTTCGACTTGTTGATGTTCTACGACCTCCTGTTCAATGAACTCTTGGATGACTGCCTCGTTCACGGGTCCTTCTAGACGTCGTTCTGCTACAACAACAACTTGCTCCAGATCTTCTCCTCGGCCTTCAATCTCTGTAAAAATTTGGTAAGCCTCATCCTATACAGGTTGGAGCCTTTGAGTCACTTCCATGACTTTGCTTTGAATGGTATGAACCTGCTATTGCGCAATGCACTGCTCCTAGGATCGCTTCATTCTTTCCACAGATGACAGGGGCTTCAACTGCGCCTGTATTGTCTTTGCTTGATGCTTCAAGGCCTGGGTAGCTTGTTCTGATTCTTCTTATGCGCGATGAAGATGAGATTTGACCACATCAGCTAATTGGGGGAGTTGGGCTAGCTCATCCCCCAAATATAGTTATCCTGAAGGCAGGGGCATAGTGGAGACTACGCGACTGGACTGAAGAGCATGTTGTACCCCTCGGAGTTCAACCTCAATTCTATCGTACATTTCCTCCTGCTTAGCTTCTTGTTCTTTGTGATTTCCAGTGAAGCATAGTTTAGAGTTTCTATGATGAAGTCAAAGTCATCAGGAGTAAGTGTAGTCCGCATCTTGGTCACGGTGGCTTTCAATTTTTTCCGGGAAGAAGGTTTCGGGGGAGAAACCTTCCTCTTCTTCAGGGGGTCAGTCTCATCTCTGGGTGGTGTTACTTTGCCTTTCTTTTGTTCAACTTCTCTATATTTCATCTCTTCTACTTCATCATCAACTCCTTTCTCAGGTGATATGGAAGCAGTCTTCCCTGAGGAGCTACTTAAATCTTGGGCCTCTTCAGTCTTCTTTCTTCTACTGGGTCTAGGTGTATCATGTGCGGTTTCTGGGATTTCAGAGTCGGACATCTCTGCAGGGTCTGTTGGAATAAGGAGGTCTGTTGACCAATCCTTAGTGATCTCCTCAAGATCCTCTTCCATGAGCTTGTAGTACGAATGTAATTGCTCCTTATGTTCATCGGTTCACGCTGTAATGTAAATGAAATGCGGATCTGCGCTGAACTTCATCAAGGGTCAGAATATTTGTAAGGTGTTCGGAGTCATGTGAGGTTCTCCTTCTATGACTCTCTTCAGCTGAAGGTAGTAGGTATGAAAAACAACGTTCGACTGCCACTGTTTGTTCATATCACTCGAATACCAAAGGGTGTTGAACTTCGTAGAAAGCAGCTCAAAAGGTTCGATATCCAGGAAGGTCACACCTTCTGGCATCTCCCAGGCAACAAACACGATGAGGATCAGGAGCCAACTGAAGTGGAACTTGTAGCCCTGATCTTGCGCTTTGCGACAGTCTAGTTCGAGTTGATTAACCAGGTACTTCGCCCAGTTCATTTGTAAACCTTCTACGCACTTCCCCGCGAGGTCTACGACAAAGCTTGTGACTTGTGTGGGTCGGTTCTTGTGTACCATCTTCCCAGCTATTAACTGACATGCTACGCACATTGTGCCATTCTGGATGGAGGCTACCTTGTAGCCTCACGTCCCCTTCTCGACATCGTCGTACATGTCCTTAATCTTCTGGGCTAGTGCACGATCTGTGGCTTTTCCTAGATAGAACTCCTACGGGTCAGGTCCTTTCATACTCAAGCCTGTGATCCTATGGATTAGCATCGGATCAACTGTAACATGGTGGTCTAGACACAAGTAGCATCCATGGAAGCACGATAGCAGGAGCTTAACGCACGCATTAACATCCTGGTGCCTTCCAAAGTGCGGTATCTTCATTACATTTAAAAGGGTGGACTGCGCGAGGTCCATAGTCCATTGATGAGGGATTATCTTTGAGTTCTTCCCCTTCATCCTAGTCAGGTATTTAAACGGGGAGACCGTGTTGTGGTTCTTGCGATCTCTGAGGTTGAAGTCACTGAACTTCAATGCTACGATCTTGTCTTGCTACGCTCGAACTTCACATATCCCCTTCGGGAGGTACGTAGTGACCACAATGTACTCGAAATCTCTGGGTACACTATCACGATTTACCGTGCCAGCTAGAGTCGGGATATAGTTAGGTAATATAGATGGAATCAACTTCGCGTTGGCTAGATCATCTATGTGTTTGGTTCTCCTCTTTTTTTTGGGCTGGGATGGCCCAGATCCGCGAGCAGTCAACAGGGAGTCTTGCACTCCTCTCGTCGATGACGCTTGTACACCTGCAGACATTGACATTACTCTTTTAGTCATGAGGTTGATGAGAACTTCTTCGACAACTTTCTATGCAGCATTGAACTCTTCCGACATACACGCTCGAGGTTAACAATCTTGGGTTCAAGTAGTAATATCGGTGCATGGCGCGATGGGATAAATAGATATCTTGGAAACTGGTTGCTTGCAACGGGTAAAAATCCTTCATTAACTCAGTTCTTCCCATTATGGCGCGGTCCGAACGGTTTGGTGGCAATATTTCTAACCATAGATTCCTTTCTTCCCGTTCGAGGTGTCGTTCTAACGATTATACTGTTCCCAACGTCTATATTGCTTTGCCATGGTGAAGTTCCATGTGACGCTGCTCTGATATCCCGACGAAGTTCCAATTTTTCAAATTTTCCTTCTGCGAAGTTCCCTCTGGAACCTTCTGTAACTTTTCAATATTAGCTCTCTTCTTACTTAGTTTTCTAGCCTTCTTTTCAGTGAGCTTCATCTCGGTATTCATTTTTACATTCTGATTCTTATCTCCTCTTGGAAGAGTAACTTCGTGTTGTTGAGATTCTTTCCTAGAAATCAGGGGTAATACTCCATCTGTATCTGGAATAGGTACTGTAATCTTCTGGGAGTCCTTTGGTATTCTTGTAACTCGGACATCCAAGTCTCTGGTTTTAAATAGCTTCAATATGTTCTCTTGTTCTTCAATCAAGTGCACGATCTTCCTAGTCACGGAATCTTTTAACTCTTGCTTCTTCTGCTCTAGTACTTCTTCTTCTTTTCTTCTGGCTTGATCCTTTTCAATCCAAGAACTTCCTAGTAACATAGCAAATGGGGCGTTGTCCTCAATAAATTTAACAACTTCAAATTCTTCTTTTGTCGAAGTCCCCTTGACACTCATAGATATCTGGGTAAGATTTCTACATAGGGTTATCATCTTTCCTTTGAATAATCCTATTCCTCCCAATGAAGGAATCATATCAGGGTTTCCTAGAATTTACCAAGTTTTTTTGGTCATGATATTCACCTGTGTTTCCTCATCCAGAACACTGTCAATGTCGAAGTCTCCTATTCTTATTTCAATGCATTCTTTTTATTTGAAGATCTCTGATAAGCTGACATGTCGGTGGTCGTCCAGGGTTTCTTTCATCTGCAACAATATTTTCTTTGATTCTTTCTGGGGTTCTGTCATAATCTTAGTTTCTGGATCTGCCTTAGGGTTTTCTTGGTTCATATTCATTCTTTCAAGCTTAGCAATCATTCTAGGGCAATCCAATACTTCATGATCCATAGCTTTACAACAAACACAACTGGGTCTTCTACCAGGACATTCCTTAGCTAGATGGCTCGGTCTTCTGCAACTGTAACAAAGGGTTAGTACTCTCTTTCTCTTAAATGATCCCCAACCTCTCTTGTACTACGCACTAGGATCATGGTAGCTAACCTACAAAAAAATCTTTCTAGGATCCTGCATCCATTTGTTAGTCCAAACATTCTCTCTATGCATAGGTATAACATATCTTTTATTATTCTTATCATATCTACTGATATCAAATCTTCTTTCATCTATCAGTGGCCTAGTTTTCAAGCTAGGAAAAATCTTATCAAACATACCTAGATCCACACTTTAGAAATAAAAATTTCCAGTTATCTTACTTCTACAGAGCACAAAGCTTTCATATCTAAAACTTTTCACTATTCTTACCTTTATCAGAGAACATAGCTTGCAGATCTTACCTCTTTTCTTCAGATATGACTTCTTTATTTAGCACAGAGCTTGCATATCTTACCTCTTTTCTTAAGATCAAACTTCTTTCTTTAGCACATAGCTTCCCAAATCAAGTAGAGTACTGCGCACTAGAGTGATAGATCTACGCACAGAGCTTTCACATTTTCAGGTCGTATCTTCGCACAAAGCTTCTTCTTTATCAGTTCCCAACAATCACAGTTTTAGGTCCCAACAACGGAACCATTTGTTGGCACAGGGGCAGACCCAGGGTTCAATGCTACAACAACGCACCAAAAAAACCCTAACTACTGGCCCTTTTGGCAGCACCTATGAAGCAGATGAAGTCTCACCCGAGGTAGAGGCAGGGGTGGTTGTAGGACTCCAATGTCTGCAACCTTAGCTGGGACACAGATCTGTGATTGTAACACTTAACAGAGCACTTAGCAATGGTAGTTCATCAATATTTAACCATTATCTATTTCACAGATAAAACCCTAATTACAGAGCATTGCAGTGTTCAACCAGATCTAGCATCTAACAACACTTAGCATGACAAAATAGATCAGATCTAAGAGATTCAGTACTAAGCACATATATCTAGGTCAAACCTAACATCCATTCATATTATTAAGCACTAAGCATCACAGATCTATCTATCTATATCAAAGCACTTAGCAAGTTAACATATAAACACATCAACACATCAACACATTGCACAAAGTAGAGCAACACAACATGTACGTGGTTCACCCCCACCCTGGGGCTACATCCACCAACTCTTTGTCTTCTTTATTAGCTTCTTCAATAAGTTACATGCACAAAGCCTCAAAAACCCTACTCCACAGAGGAAAGGAGATCTGCACACCTCGCTAGATCCTCCTTCCCTGAGTAGATCTAAGCACACAACCTTCTATGGTCTCTTACAATGACTTGCACTTAGCTCTGCAAGTCTCACACAGTATGCACAAAGCATCAACAGATCTTGATCACACAGATCCAACCCTAGAACTTATCACATCGATGCTTCTTACATCGCCTAGCTACTTATTTATACATTACAAAATCAGGCCTAAACATGGGTAAACCCATGGGCCAACATTCCCATACTCGTTACATAATCCTAAATCCCAAAAGGGGCCCTAAAAGGGGCCAAGATCCTGCGATCTTCGCTTCGTCTTGCGCTCCGCCTTTGACAGGATGTTGAAGTCCCAAAATTGGTCAAACATGACCAAGAGTCCTCAAAACTTGGTCAAGGGCCAACAAATATCTCTAAGGAGGGTTCTAGGTGTCCTAAAAAAGAGTGACTAAGACAAACCATAACCGCAGGACCATACCCTAATTGTAGAGCCATTTTCGCTTGATCGATACAAATGTTTATCTTTAATATTTCAAAGTCCAATTATTATTATGTTTTATTTCATAGAAAATTAAATGTTTATATTCATAACTTTGATATAATCAAAGAATAAAATAAAAAATAAAAAATTACATTCTTATTTTAAATAATGTGGAAAATTAAGACGATAGGGATTTTAAAGAGGAAATTAAAGGCTATAGACGACTGCGAGGAGTGCTAGGGTTAGGGTTTCTTCAACCCTGGTGCACTTGGATGCCCTTGGTGGGGAAAAAATGATTCCAAGCAAGGGAGGGTCGCGATGCGCCTCCTATAGTCACACGACGACACATGGAAACAGAGGCGGGGGTTCCCGACGTCCAACCTTTGAACCACCGCATGATCTACGCTCTTAGATTCTCTTTGAGTGTACATTCAAGGATAAAGAAATTGAAATCGACTCAGGGAACGCTTTGACAATAGAAACACGACCTTAGGTACCTAAAAAGTGTATTCCTCAAGCACCACAAGCACCCAAATATGTCATAAGCACACCCATAATAGAAGAACAAAAGCAATACATGCGGGATTACACACTCGTCGGGAAAATTGTAGGGTTATGGCCCTCTGAATGTGAGATGGTAAAATGGATTCACCAATGGTGGAATCCCAGAGGTCATTATGATCTCCATTTGGGATCCAAAGGATTATTCACAATAATACTACACAATATGGAGGATAGAAACCACATCTTTGATGGAGGCCCTTATTTCTTCAACTCTGTTGGACTCTTCTTGTGGTTCTAGATGGAGAATTTTAGCCCTGAAACAAAGGATTTTGCGCATGCCGTAGTTTGGATACGACTTTATTCCCTGTCGCAGGAGTTCTGGCTGGAAGAGGTGTTGGCGGGCATTGGAAACACCATTGGAGTATATGTCAAAAATTCAGAGGAAACAAAGCAATGGATATACACCTCCTATGCACACATTTATGTATACTTGAACATTTCTAAGCCGCTACCAGGATCCATTGCCTTGGAATACCATGATGAGGACTGGCTGCAAACCATTGACTATGATCATATACCATTCCATTGTAGGAAATTCCATGAGCACAGGAACCTCTTTAGAGATTTCCCCCTCAACACGACAAGCAAGGATGAAAACCTAGAAACAAACGAAACAAAATATGGCTTCATTCCAGTAGCAGAGAGATGCAGACAAGGGGGTATGAGAACGGTTTCCATGACCAATAAGGAACCTCCTTCCAACAACCCGTTCGATGCCCTACAACATATTCCAAAGAACATGGACGACCCACAGGTCCCTTCCACAGAGGAAGCGCAACAAAGCCAAGAGAAAGGGAAAACGTTGGACACCCTTGGTATTGAGAAAACCTCTTCCTTACCAACCTCCAATGCCACGACAGTATAACCCTCAGAGACAGACGATGGTGATGCAGAAATGGACCTAGATGAGCAAGATTTTGCCGGAGTAGATTTGGAACATCTGGAACAAGCCTACCGACATAAAAAATTATACACCATCCCTCTAGACCAGCTACGGAAAGTCCACAAAGTCTTCCTCAACTCTACTGCAGGCTCCACCACTAGATCCAGTTCTGGTTTGGGAATACAGGGGAATATACTGAAGGAGCAAAGAAAAACTCAGAAAGACGAAAAGAAAAAGGCAAGGAAATCCACTCAGAAGCTCATACATGAGATTAGACACTTCATGCTCAACTCAGGTCAGATTCATCTCATTTCTTACAACTTCCCCTCTCTCCCTTCCCCATCCTCATCATGAAGATCATCTATTGGAATATAAGGGGACTCAACGGTCGTAGTAAGCAAAGGCTACTATGGGAGATTATCATAACAGAACAACCAGACATCATGCTGCTTCAAGAAACAAAATGCGCAACAAAGGAAATGGATAGAGTTCTCTCTTGCTGTTGGAAGCAAGGGAAAGGTATCTACACTGATGCAACAGGATCCGTTGGAGGCCTGAAAATTCTCTGGAACCCGAGTTTAGTGACCATGGAAAATTTCTTCACAAGCAGGTGGTCCATCTCAGCGACCTATCGACTTATTGGATCCAAGAAGCCTAGATACCTCATAAATGTTTATGGACCAACCACACCAAGGGACAAAAATCCTTCATTAGAAACCTGGAAGGACTTGCCACCCTCACCTCTGGGAGCAGATGGATTCTTGGAGGAGATTTCAATATGATATGCAATTTGGATGAGAAAAGAGGTGGAACTTACACACTCGAGGTGGATTCAGGGAATTTTCAAGGCCTAATCGACAAGTTAGGCCTCATCGATATGGAAACACCAAATAGACTCTTTACCTAGATGAACCGAAGATCAGGGCACCCTCAGGTAGCTTGCCGACTGGACCGCTTCCTCATCTCAGATTCCCTCTTAATGGAGGGCACAACTTTGGAAGCTCGCATCCTTGATGCCCACAGATTAGATCACTAGCCCATCCAACTGTGGCTAGACATTCCAACCTCTCCATGATGCAAACCCTTCGGATTCGAGCAGTTTTGGCTCAACCACCCGAATTTTTAAGGAAATTCCCACACTTGGTGGAAGGAGTCGTCCATCCCGCATGGATCCAAGATGTACAGATTCCAACAAAAACTGAAAAACTTCAAGCAGCGACTCAAATCTTGGAACAAACAAACCTTTGAAAATATCTTTGAGGCCCAACAACAACTAAATGAACAAATGAGGATCCTACAGATCCAAATCAGATATCAGGGCATCTCTGAGGAGCTCAGGATGCAGGAAGCCACGAAAAGTCAAAAGTTGGAGGAAATAAGAGTCCAAGAGGAGATCCTATGGAGACAAAAGTCTCGCATCCAATGGCTAAAGGAGGGCGATAGAAATACAAAATTATTCCATAGGTATACCCTTCAGCGAAGACATGTCAACCGTATCTGGCAACTGGTCACAGATGAAGGGTAGACCCTCCACTCTCATGAGGACCTAGAATCAAAGATGGTCTCCTACTACCAAGATCTCTTGTTCGAGCCTCTGGGGGATAAATCTCAAGCCATATCCCAAATCACTTAGCATATACCTTCCACAATCATGGCAGAGCATAATGAAGCACTGATAAGGCCTATTACGATTGAGGAAGTGGACCTGGCACTTCACGACACTCCAGTAGGAAAAGATCCTGGGTTGGATGACTTCACTTCAGACTTTTTCCAACATTGTTGGCCAATGGTAAGGGAGGAGGTGTGGGATATCATTGAAGATTCCACGGCTTCAGGTCAAGTCCTTCTGGCCCTCAATGCCACCTTCCTCACCCTTATTCCAAAATAAAAGCAAGTCAATCACTCGAAACAGTTCCGATCAATAGCTCTCTGCAATGCAATATAAAAGTTGCTAACAAAGGTGATAGTTCGATGCCTCAAACCTATCCTTCCCTTCATCATTTCGCCTGAACAGTCAGGTTACGTGGAAGGAAGGAAAATCTTGGACAACGTTATTCTGGCACATGAAGTTATCCATTCTCTTCAGAAGACTTGCACTCCAGGTGTTGCTAAAACTAGATCTTTCCAGGGCTTTTGACAAGCTAAGATGGGATTATATGCGTTCTTTTTTCTTGGCCTTTGGTTTTGACTCTTCCTAGGTTAACTAGATTCTAAATATCACCTCTTCTACCTTCTTTTCTATTCTCATCAACAGATTCCCCTCTCTCCCTTTCTCACCCACACGTGGGATTAGGCAAGGGGATCCCCTGTCTCCGTTCCTCTTTATAATCATGGCGGAAGGTCTAAGCTGCTCCATCCAAGCCTCAATAGCAGACCATACTTTGACAGGATTACCCTTGCAAGGTACAGATCCTCCTGTCTCTCATAGTCAATTTGTTGATTATACCCTAATGATGGGATCCCCCACGGTCCAAGAAGCCCAAAAAATCCTCTCTATTATTCAAACCTTCTGTGATGCCTCTGGAATGGATATTAACAAGGACAAATCCCAGATCTTCTTCTTCAATACCCCGATGTCGTTCCAACTCCACATTACAGTGATCTTGGGTTTCACATGAAGCTCCCTTTCGTCCAAATATCTGGGTATTCCCCTCCTCAACGAGGCCCTTAGAAACACCCCCTGGGAAAGCCTTCTCACTACTTTCACGAAAAGGCTAGCCTCTTGGACCTTTTGTTCTCTCAACCTCACCAGTCACCTTATCCTCCTCAAGTCCGTTATTCAATCCCTGCCCATCTACACCTTCCCGGACCTAGCAGCTCCCAACTGTGTTCTCAATGATATCAGAACTCTGCAAAGAAATTTTCTGTGGCAGGGAGCTAAGATGTGGAAAAAACTGGCGTTGATCAGTTGGGAAAAGATTTGCAAACCTAAGGCATAGAGTGGCTTAGGGATAAGAGATTTGACAACTATGAACAAAGTTTTGAGCGCCAAAATTTGGTGGAGATGGCTTAAGAGACCTCAAGATCTCTGGGGGAAGCTGTGGATAAGAAAGTACACACCCAAAACTGCTGAAAGGAACCTAATCAGATGGAATGGGGACTTTCCAAGGCCCTTGATTTGGATGGAAGCCAAGCAAAATCGAATTTTAGTGTTCAATCATGCCTTCTGGGAAATTTGAAATGGATGAACAACCTCCTTCTGGAATGACTCGTGGCAAAAAATGCCTGTTTTGGCGCAAGATTCCCAAGCTGACACCTTCCTTATCCCAGCTACCCAAGCGAGAATGACAACAGTCGCAGACTACTAGAAATAACACTCCCCTAGTGCCACTTGGAGAAGCTGGAAATCCACTAGAGAGGACCTTCATATTGAATAGCACGCGGATTTACAACTCTGGTACAACTTGATCAGTGATAGAAAAATTCAAATATTACAGGGAGAGGACATCCTTTGATGGGGACATTCTTCATGAAGTACTTTCAATATCTGATCAGCTTACGCCATCAAGGCGAACCTCATTCACAATTCCCCAGTGAAGGTTTGGACTAAAATTTGGAAAATCAAGCATTGGCCTAAATTCAGTACCTTCCTTTGGTTGGTGGCTCATGGCAGCATTCTCACTTGGGACAATCTCATGAAACAGGGATTTACGGGGCCTTCCATATGTCCGCTCTGCTTGAAGGAAGTGGAAACACAAAATCACCTGCTCAATATTTGTACATACAACTCTTAAGTCTGGGATCAATGTATGACAATCATGCACATTTCAGATCGTAAGTGAGAGAGCCTTAGAACAACTATTGAAGAGTGGCAGGACGTTGCCTTCCAATTTCCCATTCTGAACCGCATTTGGTAGCTACTCCCCGGTTTCATCATTTGGAAACTTTGGAAAGAAAGAAATAGGAGAACCTTTCGAAATACTCAGAGATATTGGCAACTTATCTAGACCCAAAGTTGCATCAACATCAAAGAAACAATTAGTCTGCAGCATTGGACAAAAGCAGATTGGATTTGTCCAATACGAGAACAGGGTATCATGGAAAGATGGAATATCGTTTTAAAACCGATATCCTCCATTTCACCCCAGTGATCCAAGCTCAAGGATAGCCCGTCTCATTGGTCACATCCACCTGAAGGTTTCATCAAGATGAATTTCGACGGGGCTTCCAAAGGAAATCCAGGGGCAACAGGCTTCAGAGTGGTCTTCCACAACCGATAGGGGAACATTTTGCTCATCTCAGCGGGCAGCATGGGTGACACCACTAACAACGTGGCAGAGCTTTGGGGTCTTACAAAAGGTATTCAAATCGCTCTAGCTCAGGGCTATCATAAACTAATTGTCGAAGGGGAATCACAAGTCATTCTTAACCTCTTCGGGAAAATTCTGAATGGAGCGGAACCAGACTAAAATCTCGCCCTGTTGGTGACTCTCATATGGACTCAGGACCATTGTGAATCTCATTTGACCCCACCAAGCTCTCATCCCCTCACATGTGAGATAGAAATCCAATCAGATTGCAGGCGATATAGCCAACACTGGAGTTGCCTTGGAAGGAGAGGACCTTCTTTTCCTGGCCTCCACACACCAGATGCATCCAACCCTCTAGAGATGCATGGACAGGGATCTTGTTATAAACAGTCCCCCGGATGGGGTGTTAGTGCAGAACAGGTGCCACGAAGATGGGAATGGTGCCTGCCAACGTGGCACCAATGACGTGACGGGCGCATGCCCCTCCCCCCCTCCCACACCATGGAATTAAAACCACTTCATTGCTACCAGAGCACCATTAACGCTCCAAGTGCGCTTTTCTTTGCCCTCTCGTTCGATAGATGGATCCACCATTACTTTGGTCACCTCTACGCGTGTGCATTCTCCCCCCCAACGGTATTCATCCCATGAAGCTCACCAGTGTTTTCTCCATATTTATCATGTCTTACCAGAGCCATCCCGAGGTCTGCGCCCACCTCTGGTGCTCATCGACCATTCTTTCCATTTCCTTGTGCTTGTTTACCTTCGCCCTATTCCTACCATGCCTAAACTGCATGGAAAGTCCAAGCGCGGCTCGGCTTGGCACCAAAATCGGTCACGCATGGTAATTCGACCCCCGCACCCTCGCATAGCTTGTTTCCCTCCTCGCCAGCCTCTTCGGTTCAGTCCACTCATAGTCTTAGTGGTCTCTCGCCTCTCTCCTCGCCTTGGGCATGTAGAGTTGAATGGTTCGACCTCCTGGGGAACTCACTAGGCTTTGCCCCAAGGCCTCTACTGGACTTGGCCTCCTCTTTGCAACCCGCCTTGGTCGTCCCTCCCAATTCGCCCGAGAACTCAGCTCCTGCACCTTCGCTAGTGCACTCGCCATTGGTCTAGTCTCCACACGAAGGAACCTCTGCCCATCATGAGAAGCATCCAAAACAGCCCCACTCCTGATCAGATTGTGTTACCTGTGCAAAATTCCAAGACAATCTTGCAATTCTGCAAGACCTGGTGTTCGAGGTTCACAAAGAGGTGTACGACCTGCACTTTTGCCTGGAAGTCCTGGACAGGAAGGGGTCACAAATCTTGCAGATGCTCTCCTCTTTGCATGGTTCTTTCCACCCGACATAAACAACACCAAATGCACCAGTGGACTCAGAGATGATACCGGTCCTGACTCTACAACGGTCTCCAGTGGACGACGCGGTACCAAGCTCGGCTCTAGCTCTCTAGGTACCCACCTTGGATATGACGGCATGCAACACATCCATGGCATGAGATGCACAGGTGTCAGACTGCATGGCCTACTGGTTGTTTTGTTTATATTTTTCCACTTGTCTTTTCGGTTAAAATCTGTTTTGATTGCCTTGTGTCGGTCCTATAGGGTCTAGAAGCCTAGGCGAATCGGTTTCCCCACAGGGCAATTCCGCTCCAATTGCTCAATTATGTTATATGACTGGTTTTCTGAAACACTAGTTTTTGACATAGAAAGTTGGCTGAATTGATTTCCTCACAGGACAATTCAATAATTACAGTCATTGAATAAACATGGTGATGTTGTAATTTTTGATAATGATTTTTTTTTTTTATAGAATACTTACTTATAAAAAAAAATTGGAAAATTAAGACAATAAAAAATAAAAATTATTATAAAAAAAAATTAATAATAAGAAGTTGTATCAAGCGTTAAAATGATTTTTACTTCATTCTTTAAAATATCTAAAGCTATTTTATTAAAATATCTTTAAAATATATAAAGTTGTTTTATTAAAATATCAAATTATTTAAAAGAAATAAATAAATATAATATAATATCTAAACATCAAACTTTATTCTATGAAATTTTTTGACAAAGTAAACCAAAATTATATAATAAAAGAATTTTTTTTTTTTTTTTTTATAATAATAATAAGATGAAAAAACCAAGTACAATATAACATTTTAAAGACTTTAATAAAAGTTTCTAATTATGTAACCTTATACTTTAACCTTATTATAAAATTATAATATAAAATTATAAAAGGAGGACAATGGAAAGCAATAACCTTATACTTTAACCTTATTATAAAATTATAAAAGGAGGACAATGGAAAGCAATGTTTGATCCAACTTATACTTTAACTTTATTATAACTAGCATATCCCTAAGCCGGGTGATGAAAATATAACTAGCATATCCCTAAGCAGGGTGATGGAAATGGTGAAGTAATTTTTTATTATAACCAGCATTAAGTTGGGTGATGGAAATGTTGAAGTAATTTAGGGATGGTGTCATTTTAATAATATTAAAGAATAATGATTTATTTTTTTTCATCTTATTTACTTATGATTTAATAATTAATTAAAAACTCTTTAAATAAAAAAAGATTTTTAATAATAAAAAAAATTAAAATGATATATGATTAAAAAAAATTAGAAATTATTAAGTATATAATTAAAAACTTGGAATAAATAATGTTTCTCCATCTAAAATATATAATATTTATTTTTTATGTATTTAATTTTTTTTCTAAATATGATATTGATTAATAATAAAAATTCTTATTAAACTAAAGTTTTTATATTCATAAAAACATGAGTATATAAATACTTTAATTATATTTATAATTTGGATATTATTTTTTTTAAAGTTATTTTAAATCTTTTATTCTTAAAACTATAAATATCTAATTCCAATTATTACTAATTTTAAAAATTAATATAATATATCTAAAATTTAAATTTAATATGATATATGAAAATTTTGATATGATACATATTAATTTTTAAAAAAGTTATTTTAAATCTTTTATTCTTAAAACTATAAATATCTAATTTCAATTATTACTAATTTTAAAAATTAATATAATATATCCAAAATTTAAATTTAATATAATATATGAAAATTTTGATATGATATATACATATAATTTAATAGAAAATGTTTACATCGAAATTTTATAATATATCTATATTCTATATACCTAAATGGTATATGTAAATATTCATCTACCATGTTACCTAATAAACTTTAGTCACTTTATTGACTAAGATTTTAAATATATTTTGTAATATTTTTAAAATTTAAAATTTCATACAAATTAATATTTTTAAAATTTCATACAAATGGTAGGTAAAGTTAAGGAGCCTAGATTTTGTTTCTTTCTCCATTTAATGCGAATTTATTGATTTTTTTTTTTTTAATTTAATTCATTAGGTTAAAATAAAAACACTAAAATTGAAAATAACATTGATCTCAACCTCAATAACACGAGCATGCTTTCCAAATAGAGGCCTATGCAGTCGTGTGGATCTCCAATTAATTATGACAACATCAAGTAGTGGATGACTAAAATGGCACATTGAATCTTAGTGTCCTCTCACTTTTACAATGCATATATGTGACTTAAAGAGATTACATATATCACTTAAAATAAAGATTATTTAAAAGTATTTTTTTAATTTAATTAAAAAAATTATATATTTATCCTACTTTATTTTATAGAATTTTAAAACAATTTTTTTAAAAAGTTTAGTTTTTCTACATCAAAATAATTTTTTTTTAAAGTTTCGTTTTTTACATATATATATTTTTTTAATTTAATTTTTCCAATCAAGATGAAATTTTCAAAACTATTTGAGCAATCTTGACATATAACCTTGTAAGCAGACTACGACATGAATACATTTAGAGAGTCTCTCAAAACTTGTCCTGCTTTGTCCAGTTATAGGTAGGTGAGTTCACTTAAAGTTCTTGGACAGAATACTAATGGACAATTTATCTAACAAATGTACAATAAGATGAATTATGTTAATATATATTCATGATAATTGGCAATTTGTCTAACAAATGTATACTAAGATTAATTATGTTAGTATATATTCATGTAAAATTATAATGTGAAATTCCAATTTAATATTCTCTAATATTCTATGTGACCTTGCTTTACCTACTTTGAAATCATGTGCGCACAAGGAAATCATGTGCGCACAAGGAAATCATAAGCATGTTCTTATGTCAGTAAAATTCAACAACAAATTCTGCTAGACAAATCAAAATCAAAGAGTATTCTTTATCATAATCAAAGAGTCTGCTAGACAAATCAAAATCAAAGAGTATTCTTTATCATGATCAAAGAGTCTGCTAGACAAATCAAAATCAAAGAGTGATGTCCAACATTGAAACTGAAATTTTCATATTTCCAATATATTTAATAGTATATTTATATATGGTATTTTCATTATGAGTTTTTGAAAATAGTTTTTTTAATTAAATTGATTTATTTATTGTGGTTTCACTAATAAAATGTTTATGTTTTTATTTAAAAGAATAAAGGAAAAATAAATATTATTGTTTATGAGAAAAAATAAACATATTTTATATTTGGACTATATGGATGATTTTGAAAAGGTATATAATAGTGGAATTTTAACTTCCATGTGAAAATTCATTATATGGATGGAATCACCTTTCAATGATGGAGTTTTGATATGCTCTTCTTGTAAGGAGACCACCACATAGGAAGTCAATCATGTGATAAGGTAACAATAGATGTGTAGCTTGGTGGAACTTTGACCACATGCTTAAAGATTATTATCTTCACCCCCAAAAAAACAAGGTGGGAGGGGGGGGCATTATTAGAGAAATTATAATATTATATTATAACTTCTCTAATAATGCCCCCTTATTATAATTTCTCTAATAATGCCCCCACCCCTTATTATAATTTCTCTAATAATGCCCCACGCTCCCACCCTCTATAGAGAAGGCATTTAAGAAAGTAATAAATTTGCATAATAAAAGAGCATTCCCACATTATATATGGGTTATAGAAAATATATGTGTTATAGTATAACACATATATTATCTTCACCCCCCAAAAAACAAGGAATGAAACTTGTATATAATGACATATGCTCACCAACCAACTCCTTGAGCTAAACAGTTCCACATATTGAAGATAAATGAATGATGATCACAACCTCAAGGGTTAGCTCAATTGGTCAAACCATCTACCAAAAGCATGTTGCCCATAAGAAAACCTTATGTTACAAATCCAATTCTGATTGAGTCCCTCAAGGTTACCCTAATTATTATTATCATCGACAATTTAACTGCCCTCCATCCGAATTGAGCCCCACCAAACAACAATCTCCTCACTCTAGTAATTTAAGCATCTCGTAATGGAGTATTCTAGAGAAAAGGGGAGGGTCTCACTATATTTTTGTAAAGAAAAAAAAAAGAATGATCAATGTAACTATGTCATTGTACCTACATACCATAGTGAGATAATAATGAAACAAACCTTAAGCTACATGAAAAAGGCTTAATAAACCTAGTAGTATAAAGAGGCACTTAACTTACCAATATATAAAATATTTTTTTATTTTTAGAATACATAAGTGCAATAGCTTTTGATATGTGTACGATTGAAATATAAATAAAATTGTTTATAACTCTTTAACTCTTTAGGTTATAATCCCTTTGCTTCTTCTTTTTTGGTATTGACGAGTCATTATAAGTGCTTATAACTCTTTAATTTTGCAGGTTATTATCTTTTTGCGTTTATTATCTCTTTGCATTTTTTTGGTATCGAGGAGTCAAGATCTTTCCTCTTTGTTGTTAAGAGATTTCAAGTTACAGGAGGGTTCCGGTTTATCGGGCTCTGCGGTATACCGTCGAGTTGTGCAGCACTGGCTTCGAGCAAGCTGGAAGAAAAGAGAATGAAATAGTTAACTCAGGTGGATAAGAAGGTATGACCAAGGAAGGAAGTGGGCTTATCAATGGCATGATAGAAATCTACTCTATGCCCTTCGATCCATTTTCTATGCAGGCCACTGCTCCTTCTAAAGAAGGTGAATCTGAGCTATCATAATTTGATTATATGAAACATTGCAGACCAAGTCGTTCGATTATATGAAACATTGCATACAAGGCGATGTAGAAGTTCTAGCTCGTCTAGTTTGATTATTACATGACATTGCTCCCCACTAGTAGCAGTTAAATACATTCCATGACTGCAAGCGTCGAGACTAGTCATCAATAATCCCAACCTTAATACCAATCTTGAAGCATAGCAGTGCCTTGAGATCTCCTCCCCCACACTAAAATGATCTACAATTAGTGGACGAGCCACTATAATTTAGGCTCAGACTTGCCAATATAATTGCAATGGTGAGCATAAAAAAATGGACTGAAGTTGCCCGAACATTTTGGATGACTATAGAAGAATGACGAAATAAATTGAAGGGGAAGAAGATAACACTAAAATAAATAAATGACGAAATAAATGAAGGAGAAGAAGATAAGACAAAAATATGATCAGATCTGATTTGAAAAATCTTGAGTGGATCAATAAATCCAACTTTCAGGTGGCTGCTAGAGGTCTGAGGTGATGATCGACGAGTACGCTGGAGGTATGCTATATATATGTGCACTCATAAATTAGAACTGCAACTCATATTGAAAAATTGACAAGACCATTGACATGAAAACAAGGGAAAATTGGTGGAGCATGAAATGCTAAACAACTGGAGGTGTATATAAAAACAAGGTAGTTTGGTTGACAGGTTTTGCAGGTGGTAGGTTTTGGGTTGACAGGTTTGAGGAAAAACCTATTCCTATATACATGCTTTTGGCATAAAAATATAAAATGAGGACAACATAGTGCAATGTTTCATCAATTTTTGGGATTTTTTCTTTTAATAAATCTTCTCACACATTAAGTATTTATATCAATGGTCACCAATCAAGTGATGGACTATATATATTTTTTGTTTTCCTTGGAAAAAAAACGTAATTTTATTTCAGCAGAGGTGAACAAATCTACATTTTGTAGATGTACTTGTGGTGCATTATCTGTAGGGATTGAGCCAACAATGTTGACTTTTACATAAAAGCTACCAATTGACCACATACTATTTCATAAAAGTTTTACAAAAAACTGATCATGACATGAGCTAGCAGATGATTGTGCAGATTGAGTTATAGTTTAGAAAGTGTACCCGTTTGGTATAAAGTGATGTGAACATTTTATTCGAAGTTGAAGATAGAAAGACTCATGTCTACAGATTGAATAAATCTTTGTATGTGTTGAAGCAAGCTCCTAGAGCTTGGTATGGTAGAATTGATAGTTTCCTGACGAGCTTGAACTTTACCAAGAGTAAAGTTGATTCTAACCTTTAATTAAAGGTTATGAATGATGATCCAATGATATTACTAATATATGTAGATGATTTATTCTTGACGGGAGAAGAAAATATCATCACAGATTGTGAGAAGAAGCTCGCTGCAGAATTTGAGATGAAATACCTAGGCCTGATGCATTATTTCTTAGGTATTGAAGTTTGTCAGGGCCCATAGAAGATCTTCCTTAACCAAGGGAAGTATGCAATTGAAATACTGAAGAGGTTTCATGTGTTGGAATGTAAAGCCATGAACACACCCATGGAAACCAAGTTGGAGCTCCTGGTCGATACTTCGTCAGAATTGGCTGATGCTACACTATATAGACAAATTATTGGTTCGTTGATGTATCTCACAAATACTAGGCCAAATATATGCTTTGTTGTGAACACCTTGAGTCAGTATCTAGTAGAACCCATACGGTTTCACCTTGTTGCTCCAAAACATGCGATGAGATACCTTAAGGGTACATTGGAATTTGATCTTTGTTACACTAGAGATCATGACTTCAGACCGAGTGGTTATACTCATTCAGATTCTGCTGGAAGTGTTTTTGATAGAAAGAGAACTTCAAGATGTTGTTTCAGTCTGGGGTCAGCCATGACTTCATGGAAGAACAGGAAACAATCTAGTATTGCTCTCAGCATGACAGAAGTGGAATGCATTGTAGCATGTTCCATCAGTTGTGAAGCCATATGGCTTTGGAAGTTGTTGACAGGTCTATTATATCTAGATATGGAAGCAATCATGATTATATGTGATAACCAGAGTTCCATAAAAATGACGAAGAACCCTGTGTTCCATGATAAGTCGAAGAACATAAAAATCCGGTATCACTACATTCGTGATATGGTGTAGATGGGAGCTATAAAGCTCCAATATGTTGGCACAAATGAACAGGTTGCAGATGTGTTGACCAAGCCTTTGTCTCGTGTAAAGTTTGAATAATTTTAATACAAGCTTGGTATAGTCCGAAAGGACCTCCCTCGAAAGGGAGAGTGATGTTGATGATACTATGGTATCCTGACCAACAATGGGTAGCTCAGTTAGGATTTTATATCCTAGAGGACTGATCATACCTGGACAGATACTGAAGGTCCAGTAAGGACGGTCTGTTAGAGTACCTATGCATGTATATGCTAGTTGTGGTCAGTAGTGGTAGCTCCGTTAGGAGTTTTATAATCATAGGGAATCTTATGATTCCTGGGCAGATCCCAAAGGTCCGGTAAGGACAGGTTGTCCAAGTACCATGTGGTAGCTCCGTTAGGATTTTATATCACAGGGAATCTTATGATTCCTAGGCAGATCCCTAGGGATTGTCAGAGTACCAAAAAATGTTGTTGTTACACCTGCCTCATTCTATTGCCATATGCCGATGATGTTGTTATCTCAACCTTGTGTTGATGATGTTGTTATCTCAATCTTGTATTGATGATATTTTTATCTCAACCTTGTCTTGATGACATTGTTATCTCAACCTCGTGTTGATGATGTTGTTATCTCAACCTCATGTTGGTGATATTATTATTCTAGCTTCATGTTATTGATGTTGATGTTTCAGCTTCATGCTAAAGATGATGATGATTATGTTACTTCAACTTCATGTTGAATATGATGATGATGATGCTACTTCAACTTCATGATGAAGATGATGATGATGATGCTACTTTAGCTTCATGCTGAATATGATGATGATATTGCTACTTCAGCTTCATGTTGAAGATGTTGATGATGATGTATCAGTCTTGTACTGATTGATGATGTTGTATTAGTGTTATAATAATTGATGTTGATGTAGAGAATAATGATGATAATTCCATTCCATCTCCATGTTGTGAATGATGAGATTGATGCCATTCCATATCCATGCTGTGAATGATGATGATGCTATTCCAGCTCCATGCTGTGAATGGCAATGATGATTCTACTCCATCTCCATGCTGTGAAAGATGATGTTATTGATGATGACAAAAACTTCCAATGATTTATAGATATGCCAATCAACGTTCTAGATGCTGATGATGTTGCTGCCCTCTCTCTCTCTCTCCTGATGATGTTGTATTGTAGAATACCCTGCTTGTTAAGGGTAAGCGTTGAAATATTGTAAGTGCGAAGAATATTCTAATTATAATTGAGTTATTTTTATATAGATCAAATCCCCTTTTGTGGATTGATCATGTCAGGATTTGTATAAGACCAAATCCCCTTTTTTGTGTTGACCATGTTGGGATTTGTATAATACAAAATCCCCTTTTGTGGATTGGTCAAACCCTAGTTAATTGGTGGTAATTGAGAAGTTGGCCCCTAGGGATAATTAAAGTGGTTTTAGCCACTAGTTGAAGAAGTCGGCCCTGCTTGGTGAAAAGACACAGCCCTAGCGCCTATCAACTAGTATAAATAAGAGAGGATGATCCCTCATTCTTTTACTCACTCAACCACTCATCTAGTGTGCATGTTTTGGAGATAGTTGCAGTTGCGAGAAGAAGGAGAGAGAGGCACATGCTCAGTCTTGGTTATTCTTGGTGGTTTTATCTTTTTTCTTGGCATTGCATTGGAAATCTATATTAAGGAAGTTTTTGCTGGGTTTTCTCCCCCATGAGGGTTTCCCAGGTTAAAATGTTGTGTACCTTGTGATTGTGTTTCTCTCAGCGATCCTTCTTATGCTATTATTGTCTAGTAAATTGAAAAGAACTTAATAGAAACTCTAAATTTAACATGATCCTTCCATTTTTGTGCTATGGAATGATATTTTTTATTTCAATTTGAAATTTGGGTGTGTTTTTTTTCTTATTTCCTTAAGCAAATCTCTAACTAACCTTGTAGCACCCTTGAAGTTTTTAAAGGTTTGGTATCTATTACCGCTTCTACCGGATGGTGCCACTACCTAGAATTACTATCAGAGGTATGTACTTACATATGATTAAACTATATCACTATTTTAAATGGTACTAGCAGGATCTTTTGTCTAAGGAACAATCATTGATCTAGAAGAATCTCAGATCCAACACATTCAAAGGAATAAGGCACCCCAAGTTTGATTATATTGATGTGCATCTATTTGTTATGTTATTATCTTGAACATATAGGTTGTATGTTGAAGTTATGACCATCATACTAACCCTTGGTCAAAATTTAAGTCAAGGTATTAGATTGTTGTTTTCTTTTGATATCCACGAGTTTCTTGAAATATTGTAACTACGAAGAATGTTCTAATTATAATTGAGTTATTTTTATATAGATCAAATCCCCTTTTGTGGATTGATCATGTCGGGCTTTGTATAAGGCCAAATCCCCTTTTTTGGATTGGTCAAACCCTAATTAATTGGTGCTAATTGAGAAATCAACCCCTAGGGATAATTAAAGTTGTTTTAGCCACAAGTTGAATAAGTCAACCCTGCTTGGTGAAAAGACACAACCCTAACACCTATCAGCTAGTATAAATAGGAGAGGATGATGCCTCATTCTTTCACTCACTCAACCACTCATCTAGTGCACAAATTTTGGAGATAACTGCAGTTACCAGAAGAAGGAGAGAGGCGCATGCTCAGTCTTGGTTATTCTTGGTGGTTTTGTCTTTTGTCTTGGCATTGTAGTGACAATCTATATTAAGGAAGTTTTTTCTCAGTTTTCTCCCCCATGAGGGTTTCTCAGGATAAAATGTTGTGTACCTTATGATTGTTTTTCTCTCAGTGATCCTGCTTATGCTATTATTGTCTAGTAAATTGCAAAGAACTTAATAGCAGATCTAAATTTAACATTGAATCAGAGATAAATTGAGTAGAGCATCTTTCATTGGGTAACAAAAAACGTCACTATTGTCGTACAAGAAAATTAAGGCTTTTTATTGGAACATAATTTTTGACTAAAAACCATCTAGGGAGGTGCACCCTAGCCTAACAAACTCATTGGAAACTTGAGTGCACCTTTTCAGTGGCCAGAGCCTCCGGAAAGGAAACCCTAGTTTTCAATGGTACTAGGAAAACAAAAAACTAGGAAACCAGAACCAATACCAAAGGTACCAATCCAGTTTTTCGCAGATCAATTTTTAAGGGGTAAAACTTGGAATTTGTGAAAACACATAGCTCCAGCCTACTCACCTTAGCCCAGTGTATCTAGTCTCTGGATCATAATTTAATAATTTGAAGTTTGAAAAATTAGGGTTTCCTCATAAAACCCTAAATTGCAGTTGCATTTGAAGTACTAGTTGCAGTGCTAGTTCCTTCATACCAGTTGCAATACCAACACCAACCACAGTACTAGTTGCAGTGAAAGATTTAGGACTGATTTTTATTGTCCTAGTGCACCTCACCTTAAGAAAATCTCCAGCTAACCTTGCAACGCCCTTGAAGTTTTTAAAGGTTTGGTATCTATTACTGCTTCTACCGGATGGTGCCACTACCTGCAAATACTATGAGAGGTATGCACATATGATTAAACTATATCATTGTTTTAAAGGGTACTTGCAGGATCTTTTGTCTAAGCAACAATCATAGATCCATAAGAATCTCATATCCAACACATTCAAAGGAATAATGCACCCCAGGTTTGATTATATTGATATGCATATATTTTTTATGACATTATCTTGAACATCTAGGTTGTATGTTGAAGTTATGACCATCATAATAACCCTTGGTAAAAATTTAAGTCAAGGTATTAGATTGAGATTAGAATTTATTCTCTAACTTAGATTTCTTTCAAGATAACATATTGTCTTAGTTAAGAGGACATGTTGAAGAAATCACTTGTCATCTTGAGTGAAGGAGACGTGGAAGAGAAGCAACACACTCATTATTGAGGACAAGACTCCAGGTTCCAGGTTTGATTGATTAAGTTGATAAGACTCAAATTTTCACATGACAAGTTTGATAACTACCTCATGACAAGTAAACACTATAGTTGAGATAACAATCTTCGAAAAGTAATATACTTGGTAGCATGTGAGCATATTGGGATTTACTAGATATAAATAACATCTCCTCTAGGAGAAAATTCTTGTTGTGCCTCCAGGTTACCATGGATGAATGATTGATCACAACACTAGAAGAGTGTTTCTCTCATTATTATATTTCTTACTTTTAAACCTTGTTTTAGGAAGGTCATAAGTGATATCTCTAAATGAGCTACTGTGAGGATTGTTCTCACTATTTATTTATTATTATTATAAAGAGTATTATTTTTGTTTGTTGTTGTTATTGTTTTGGGAAGGTCACAGGTTCCCTAAGGAAGATACAGTGACGGTTGCAGGAGGCAATGTATTAGATGAGACATGGATCATACTATCCAAGTTGTATACACGACTGTATACATTCATGTACCGAAGAAGAAAAAGAAGAAGCTACTTTTGCTAGATACAAAACATCTCATATGGAGATAGATCATGGGGATCAAAAGGCTCCAAAGATGACCAAATAAATCCCTTTGGTGAAATTAATCACTCTTCAAATCATCATGAAGAGTTAGTAGAGCCAGAAGGGACTACCCAGAATCAATG
>ML776865.1:1099938-1143333 GCA_009831015.1 Picea engelmannii | reverse complement strand
TAATTGAGAAGTCGGCCCCTGGGGATAATTAAAGTCGTTTTAGACACTAGTTGAATAAGTTGACCTTGCTTGGTGAAAAGACACAACCCTAGCGCCTATCAGCTAGTATAAATAGGAGAGGATGATTCCTCATTCTTTCACTCACCCAACCACTCATCTAGTGTGCAAGTTTTGGAGATAGTTGCAGTTGCGAGAAGAAGGAGAGAGAGGCACATGCTCAGTCTTGGTTATTCTTGGTGGTTTTTTCTTTTGTCTTGGCATTGCATTGGCAATATATATTAAGGAAGTTTTTGTTGGGTTTTCTCCCCCATGAGGGTTTCCCAGGATAAACTATTGTGTACCTTGTGATTGTGTTTCTCTCAGTGATCCTTCTTATGTTATTATTGTGTAGTAAATTAAAAAGAACTTAATAGCAACTCTAAATTTAACACGATCCTTCCATTTTTGCACTATGGAATGATATTTTTTTTTTCAATTTGAAATTTGGGTGTGTTTTTTATTATTATTTCCATTTTCAAGTTGATTTTGATCGAGGTTTTCATTTTCGGTTGAAAGTCTATGTGTTTCTTGTAAGGATGATTTTAGGGGCTAAATTTCACTCATGGGATAATTTTCCATGGTTTTTCCCAAAAAAAGATTCACCATTCTAAAAATGATTCGCCCAATTTCTATAAGATAAAATTATTTTACCTTAAAAATTGCCAAAATTTTATAAAAACTGTATAAAATCCATAGAAATTTGAATATTTTTACAAAAACATCGCCAAACATGTATAGTTGGCATATGAATAATTAGTAAGATTCGCCAAGGTTTCTGCATTTTAAAATAAATTTCCATCCTTAAAATCATCCTTGGTTTCTTGTTTGTTATTTCCATTTACAGGTTGATTTGAAAACAGAGTATTATTGGGCATAGGTGAAAATCCTGAGATTGAGTGAAGGAGAGTTGATCATATACCAAAAAGGGTTGCAAACACATCCCACCATCATTAGAAATCCAACCATCAATATTCATTCCACCTTCAATATTCATTTTGGACAAATAGAGAGAGGAATCTTGTAAAGTTTGCAGGAAAGTATACACTTCCACCTAACGGCCTCTAAAACAACCTTTGAATTTTTGTAGTTGAATTCCATATTTAAAATTAATTAGTCATTTAGATACTGACATTTTTTAGTGTTGAGATAATTTTAGTTATCAATGGATGATTAGTTTTCCATTTTTCTTAGCTACTATAGCCTCTGAGACGTGAGCTAGCAGAGGTTTCCATTGCCAGTTACTACTCGATGGTCACTGTAAGATGTTGGAGTTGTATGTTGAACTCCTTTTCTATAAGGTTATATCCATTGAAATTGCAGTATACCGCTTACTGGAAGAGTCAATTTGTAGGTGGAATAAAGGTGAGACTAAGAATCTTACACGTTTTTTTACTTGGGAGGAGTCTGACTCCTCGACAACTCCTGATAGTAGATATTTATGGTAGCTTGATTCTCTAGGATATGAAGAGAATAATTGTATGGCTCGCTTGATCAATCTGTTCCCCTTTGTTGGCTGGTTCATGCATATTTGTGGATAGTATATAGAGATTATGTTGCATTCGAGAAGATACAAGGATTTCTCCTCAACCATTTGTGGCTTCTATCAGCTACACTACTTTGGGGATGATAGCACTCAATTTAGATATTTTCTTAATATTTTTTGCGAGACAAATGGGTTTTTATGGGAGGTTCAATCAAGCACTTTTCAAGCCGTAAAGTTGTGCAACGCTGGCTTCCAGGAAGCTTGAAGAAAAGAGAATGAAAGAGTTAACTCAAGTGAAGAAGAATGTATGACCAAGGAAGGAAGTGGGCTTATTAATGGCATGCTAGCAATCTACTCTACTTCCTTCGATCCATTTTCTTTGTAGGCCACAACCCCTTCTAGAGAAGGTGAAGCTGACCTATCAGAATTTGATTATATGAAACATTGCGGACCAAATTGTTCGATTATATGAAACATTACAGACAAGGTGGTGTAGAAGGTCTAGCTCGTCTAGTTTAATTATTGCAGGATATTGCTCCCCACTAGAAATAGTTAAGGATATTCCATGACCGCAAGTGCCAGGACTAGTCATCGATAATCCCAACCTTAATCCCAACCTTAAAGCGTAGCAGTGCCCTGAGGTCTCCTCCCCCACACTACAATGACCTACAAGTAGTGGACGAGCCACTATAATTGAGGCTCAAACTTGTCAATATAATTTCAATGGTGAGCATAAAAAAAATGGATTGAAGCTCCCCAAACATTTTGGATGACTATAGAAGAATGAAAAAATAATGAAAGGGGAAGAAGATAAGAGTGAAATAAATGAAGGGGAAGAAGATAAGAGCGAAATAAATGAATGATGAAATAAATTAAGGAGAAGAAGATAAGACAAAAATTCGATCAGATCTGATATGAAAAATCTTGAGTGGATCAATAAATCCGACTTCAGGTGACCGCTAGAGGTGTGAGGTGATGACCAACGAGTACGTGGGAGGTATGTTATATATATGTGCACTCGTAAATTAGAATTACAACTCATATTGAAAAATTGACAAGACCATTGACAGGAAAACAAGAGAAAACGAGTGAAAGAAAACTGGTGGAGCATGAAATGCTAGACAACTAGAGGAGTATATAAAAACAAGGTAGTTTGGTTGACAGGTTTTTCAGTTAGAAGGTTTTGGGTTGACAGGTTTGACGCAAAACCTATTCCTCTATATATTCCTTCGACATAAAAATATAAAATGAGGAGAACATAATGCAATGTTTCATCAATTTCTAGAATTTTCTCTTTTAATAAATCTTCTCATACATTAAGTATTTATATCAATGGTCATTGATCAAGTGATGGACCATATATATTTTTTGTTTTCCTTGGAAAAAAATCGTAATTTTATTTCAGCAGAGGTGAACAAAATTACATTTTGTAGATGCACTTGTGGTGCATTATCTGTAGGGATTGAGCCAACAATGTTGAGTTTTACATAAAAGCTACCAATCAACTAGATACCATTTCATAATTTTTTTACAAAAAATTGATCATGACATGATGATATAAAAAAACTAAAAATGTAAAAAAATATCTTCAATCACTAGTCTTCAAAATAGGAAAGTAGATCTGGTAAGGGGGTTAGCAACTTTGATGTGGCTGGGAAAAAACTGCCCACTTGAAACTGTATCATAGAGATTCTAAAAATGCTCTTTAATCTGGTGTCAGGATGCCTTCAATGAAGGGCCTCTGGAAGTATTCTGTTTGAGAATCATCCTTTCGTTCTATGATTTTCCATTGGCCCATAGCCAAATTGATGCCCTCCTTCGACCTTTTGTCTTCTTCTTCGTTTCTTTCCTTCTAGACATGTCGACAATCAAAAGAGTCAAGAGTGATCTGTAAAAGTTTGACATCTTCAAGAATAATTTCTAATCTTAGATTGAGGCATCTTTGGGTTCCCCTTGACCAGTTTATCACTATCATAGAATTGTCGAAGACATGTATTTCCTTACATCCATTTTCAATGGCAAAAATGAGAAGACATTTTAAACTCATGAGTTCTGCATAATTTTTTGATCCTTCACCCAGTCCCAATGACATCTTGAAGAAATGAGAGTCAGAAAGATAAATAATTGTTCCTCCACCACACATAGAATTCTGAGATGCTCTGTCAAAAATCCCCATGGATTTTATTTATCGATTTCTTCCTCATGTACCACCGGGATGCCCTCTAATCCTTTTTCTTGCAGGTAGTATGAGAGAATCGCCAAAATTTGCGTTGTTGAACTACTTCAGAAACTATGGGTTTTTCTTGAAAAATGAGTGAATTGTGAGCCAACCAAACTCCCCAGATGATTAGTAATGGAAGAGCTTTTACAACGTTATAATCTCTTTGATTTAACCCAGTTTGTCAGGCCCTTTCAAGGGATAATTCGTTCCATGTGCATTGGAGGCCCAAAAACCTTGAGCAATATCTCCATACTTCCTTTATGAAAAAGCAGGTCAAAAATAAATGTAGAATTGTTTCTTCGTTGTTTTTGCATAGGCAACACCAACCCAATCATTGTTTGGTTCTTTTCTGAATGTTATCCCATGTTGAGACCTTATTTACCAGGGCGCACCACATAAAGAGTCTTGTTTTCGCCAGGCGTTTCTGCCTCCAAATATTTTTCCACCACGAGAGTGACTCTTTCTCTCTCTATATATAATTTTAAAAATATTGTATATAATTTAATTAATAAATTATATAATATTTATTTTATAAATAATATTTATTCTAATTATGAATTTATATTTCAATTATTTAATTCAAATAAATTTATAATTATTTAATTCAATATCTTGAATTTTATTGGAGAAAAATATTTATATATTATACTTTACAAAGTGTACGTCATACTAAAAACATATTTTCATGATTTGCTTGTTTAGGATTACCTTAAAAAGAGATCAGCTAATATATTCATTATTGTTCTCTTCAACTCGGTTAAAAGAGATAGCTAACATATTCATGATTGTTCTCTCCAACTTAGTTAAAAAATTTAATAGGGAAATATGAATGGTTTAAAATTTAAACTTTTGAGAATTTAATAGAGAAATTTTGAAAGGTTTGAATTTAAATTTTATATTAATTAGTAAAAAAATCTAATTATTTTGTTTGGATGTAGAATTTGTTTCATATCAAATGATTATATGGATTTTCAAACCAGATTTGTTAGCGGAGAAATTTTTAATAGTAATCATCTTTATTTTATAAGGTGTTTAATGGTTAAATTATATTCAATTTCAATAAATTATTTTATGATTAATAAAATTAGATAATGTTAAGTGCATTATATTTTAATTTTTTTATTTAAATAAAGGTAGTTGTAAACGTTCATTAAACAAGTGTCATTGTAGTGGTGATTTCTTTGTCTTTTTGATGTATAGATTTGAATTCAAGCATAAATTTGAATTACAATATTGCATATTATCATCTTGAGGATGCTTATACCAATACTAAAATTGCATTAGCTTATGTTCCTAAAACTAGTGTTGGAGGTGAAGTGGTGTGACATTACTTATCAAAATTACCTAAAATATATTCATAATAGCAATAAAATTATACTAAAACCAACAAATGATGACAATATTTTGTTATAATATAAGGCAACAAATTTATCTTAAATAAATGGTCAACCAATTATTATTTATTCTATAAAATAAATAGTCAATAAAATAAAATTGAAAGGAGATGTGTTAAATACAAAAATTGTTTATATAGACTGAGCCTAATGTTATCTTATGAAATTATAATAATTATGTAAAAGAAAGATAAAATTAATGAATTTTAAGTGCCAACAACTTAAAAATTCATGAGCATGCAATTTTTTCTTATGCCACCTAAAAGAAAATCATCAGACATAATTAATAAACTTAATAGTTACAAAGGTTAACATATTACTATACATTGAAGAGCTTATGTGCTTAAATAGAAATATGAGCTTAAGTAATCATCCACTTATCAGATTCTGATTGATTTTTTAACTCTTTGACACCATTACATAATGACTTGATAAATTTGATAATGTAACTTTATTCATAACCATATGAATAACGACCTTAAAATTATTTCCTCCTATTCTAAAATAGGATGGTATTTGACTTACTTTGGTTTTATACAATATTAATTTAACTTTAGTTGTATTCTATTTTATTAACATTCATAGTGACTTAGTCTATTTTGTGTAGATTTTGTAATTATTAATTTTTTTCTACTCTGTTTGAATTTTGTAATTGTTATCTCTCTCTCTCTCTCTCTCTCTCTCTCTCTCTCTTACACACACACACACACACACACACACACAATTGAAATTACTAATAAACGAAAAATTTAATAACGAAGAAAGAGATCAATGAATGGTTTGTGATAATTTTTGACACGATGATAATCACTTACAAATAGTTGGAAACAAACCTTTAATGTATATTGTTACCATGTCCAATAATTTGCAATCCAAACATATAATTACCATGAACATGAATTTACAATCAAAACAATTGTAATGTAATTAGTGCTTTAAAAAGGGTCAAAACTCGATTCATTTGAAAAAGTTGAGTAATCCACTTCACATGGTATACAAGTATATGCCATTGGAGCAGATTGAATCACTGGTCCATATTATCGTTAAAGAGATCACAACCCATGGGAGAGGGAGAAGACAACTATGGAACTTCGTTCATGGATGGTATATTAGGAAGTAGTGTGCACAACCATTTATGCAAGTTATAGAGAGTTATAGGGATACTTTGGTAGAGGTATATACAGAGGAGGAAACTCCTAAAATATATTAGGAGATAAGAAACATGGAGATGGAAAAAAGAGGTTGGGAAAGAAAGGAGATAACAAAGATTTACAAATTTTGTTAAAAAAAATTGTTACAAGACGGTAAAAATTTTCATTACAAGATCGTTAAAAGAAATATTATGAAAAAATAATTGCACTTCACATGTATTTATTCCACTTACATGAATTTAATGACCTCAATGAATACATGCGAGAGTTATCTAATATTAAAACTCTAAACTTAGGTTATCTATGTTTGAAAAAAAATTGCATTGTGTGTATATTCAGTAATTAAAACTCAAAACTTAGGTATAACTTAAGATTGAAAAATCGCATTCGGTTAGAGCTTGGCCAAAAGACATCGAATTGGTCACCCAATAAGATGTGGGATAAAAGTAATTTAAATATTATGAAAAAATAATTATTTTGTTAAGCATATGTACAACATTGAACATCAAGAAAAATATTTGTATTCAAAGGCAAATTGATCAACGATGAATCAAATTCTATAGTCCTGGCCTTCGGCAAGGACTAATAAGGGAAATTGATGTTCAAAGTATCTTAATGGTGTTTTTGTAATATTCCACACTAGACTAGGCTCGAAAATTGTGTTTACAGTCAACGAGTGATGACTTCCTTTATGTGAATTTATCAAAAAATTTGCAATAATATTGTTGGTATACTAAACACTTTTCATATATTTTATAGACAGTGATATTGGCAAACATATGACATGCATGCTATTACACAGGAATTTGCAGAGACAAATATTGCACCCTTTTTGTTATGAAATTGGAACCCCAAAATAACTTCAGTACACATTTTCCTAATGGTTGTAACAATAGCAACAAATATCTCTAAGGAACATAAACCCTACTAGTTGTAAGGCAACTGCAATTTAACTATGAAAAGAAAAAAAAGAACCTGAAACAATGCCACTATCTCTGCAAAGAGTGATACTATGTTGCAACAAGGGTCTTCTATTCTTTCTAGGCACCAAGAGATCTCTTCAATCTGCTGCAATCCTCACTCTCTGGTACAAACTTTTACGATTCTGCATTAGAGGGACTCAATCCTCCTCAAGAGTGAACACTAGTTGTGCTGAGGCTATCCTATCTCCACAAAACTCCTCTAGACACCATGACTTAGCAATATAGGTTCCAAAACTTACTCAAATTCCCACAGTCCTGTGCAAATATTCCTCGATTATCATTCCCAAAGGGCCCCGACCTGTCGAAATCCCTCATTGCTCCCCTACACTTGAAATAGGGGTGGGTCGACCTCCTAGAAATGATTCTAGTGGCTTCCCTCATCATTCGACCTGCAATAAATATAGGGGCATATTCCCCAAGAGAATGCACGGTCCCTCTAAGTGTCACGCTCCACCAATAAGGCCCATGCAACTTATCTAAACCCAAACAACTACCACTAGATACCTTGGCCTGCAGAAATGAGGAAAATTGACCTTCAAGGAATGCCATGATTTCCTCAATTAAATCTCTATGCTACCAAGTTGAAGTAGAACCACCAATGATACCCAAATGAAGACCCTAGATAAATATTTTTTTTGTCTAGCTAGGGTAGATATCTCACTACCAAAACTAGACTAACAATGGAAGAGTTTTGCTAAGCCCTAATGAAACAATGGCTCCAAGAACACTCCCAAATGAGATATCAATTCATAATAATGAGAAGTCAGGGGTTACCCTTATTTTATACTTTTCCAACCCCTTCAAGATCCTTCCTTCATAACCCCCCCCTTTTTTTCATTTAAACATTAAAAATTACTTTTTAATGTTTAAATAATTAATGTCACTTTAGGAATATGACACATCTTAACCAAGTGATATCCCCTTGAATCCCTTTTCCATATTGACTATAGCCTACGAGAGTCATATAGGCTACTGCATCATCCTCCGTCATGATTAATTGGAAGGGGACATTATAGTCCTCCCTTATTGAGATTACTTGTCCTCAAGCAACTCCAAATCAGGGTGATGTAAGATCTGCTCTCCTTCCCAAGTGGCATCCTCCCCAAGAAAACCTCTCCATATAAATAGGTACTCTTGAAGGAATTTTCTACTCATCATCCTCTCCGTGATATTAACAATATTCTCAGGAGTTAAAACCAATTGTCCCTCCTCATCTAGTGGAGGATTATTAGCCGAAGTGGTGACCTACTATCCCAACACCTTCTTGAGGAAAGATACGTGGAAGACATTATGGATCCTGCTACCCTTTGGCAGCTCCAACCCATATGCTACCTCCCTGAATCTCTTGATCACTTTGTAGGGTCCATAGAAGTTAGGTTCCAGTTTCTCTACGCCACTCCTCTTCAACGAATATCATTTGTAAGTATGCAACCTGAGAAATACTAAGTCCCCAACCTTGAAGTTGTGCTCCACCCTATGCCTTTTTGCATACATATTCTACTGGTTCTGAGCGACCTACAAATTATCCTTTAGGAGTAACAATCTTTGGCCTTGGGTGTCCTACTCTCCCCAAATGCCAAATCTACAAATGATGGGGCATCATAGCCATATAATTCCTGGAATGGACTCATCCCAATGGATATGTGATAAGTGGTATTATAGCAGTGTTCTCCAATATGAAACCATTTCATCCATGTCCTCTACTTTTCTGACACATATTTTCACAGGTATCCCTCAATCCACTTGTTCATGATCTCCATTTTCCCATCTATCTTAGGATGATAGTCGGTACTAGGTGTCAAATTTGTCCCTGATAACCTGAACAACTCTTGCCAAAATGCACTAAGGAATCTGTTGTCTCGATCACTAACTATGTATCTCAGAAGACCGTGTAGCCTGAACACCTCCATGAAGAATATGTTTGCTACCTGAGATGTGCTATACTATGAAGGAATGAAAAAAAATGCGCATAATTGCTCAACCTGTCCACCACCACGTACATACAATCCCTTCCTTGTACCTTCAGCAACCCTGTAACAAAATCCATGGAAATGATTTCCCATTTCTTCTTGGGAATCGGTAATGGATGAAGAAATATTGCAAGATGTGTAAGATTTGACTTGTTCTGCTGACAAGTCATGCACTCCCTCACATATCAAAGCATATCCTTCTTGAGACCCTTCCATGAGAATCTATCCCTTACCTATCTGTAGGTCTTCAGATATCCTGGGTGCCCTGCCAATGGTGCATTATGTACTACCTTCACAATATTATCCTTGAGTGTGGAATCATGGAAAATATATATCTTTTTTTTTTAGTAGATGATTTAATCCACTACCATATACCTGTCATCTCGAATAACACCCTCCATCAGTTCGCAAACAACGGTATTCTTGGAGTATTCCACCAAGAGAATGGACTTCCAATCCGTTGAGATCTCGACCATGGAGAATGATGCAGGTCTTATGGATAGGGCATAAACAACTATGTTCTTCTTTACATTTACATATTCAATGTCAAAATCATATGCTCGCACTCTGCTCACCAACTTATGTTGCCTATCATTTAGGTCTTATTTCTCCAGGAAATATCTCAAGTTGTTGTGATCAGTCCTAACCACAAAGTGTCCTCCAACTAGGTACTCTATGAACTTGGCCAAGGCATGCATAATGGCCAAAATATCCTTATAATATATAGGATAAATCTTCTCTTCCCCCCTCAAATTTCTACTCTGGAAAGTTATTAGGTGTCGGTTCTGTGTCAACACCGCTCATTTTCCCTCTTCGGATGCGTCACACTCAAGTACAAAGGGTTGTGTGAAATATGGGAATGCTAATACTAGGAAAGTGATCATTACCTTCTTCAATATTTTGAAGGATACCTATGCATCATCTGACCATAAAAACAATCCCTTCTTGGTGAGGTATGTCAATGGTGCACACAGTTGTGAAAATCCCTTCACAAAGTGCCTATAGTAACTGCATATCCTGAAGAATCCTCGCAGCTCTATAAGTGATCTGGGAGTGGGACAATCTAATATCGTCTAGATATTCTCCTGATGCACCTTCACTCCCTCAACACCAATCACATGCCCCGGATAGAGGATTTATGTCAACCCAGATTCACACTTTTCCTCCTTGGAAAAAAGTGACTACTCCTCCATAATGGTGATAATCTCGTCCACGTGCTTCAAATGTTCCTCCCAATTCCTATTTTAGATAAGAAGATCATCAAAGAACACGAGCAGGAACTTCATCAACTACTTTTTGAAGACATGGTTCATACATAACTGGAAGGTAGTGGGTGTGTTAGTCAACCCGAAGGGCATGACTAGAAACTCGTAATGCCCATGGTGACATTTGAATGTGGTCTTATGGATTTCCTCCTTTCTAACCTTGATCTGGTGGTACATTGAATGTGGTCTTCTAACTCAATGACGTGCTCAAATCCTCTGTCACACGGTATCCCTATTGGTAGTGGCCCGAACACCTTATCATTCTTTCCAAGCAGTTGTTGTATTTCCACATGGTAATGTTGACGATCCTAGGACAACTTCTGCATGGTGATCAAGCACTTGATTGTGCATGCTACATCACCATGTCTAAAGATAGACTCCATACATTTGTTGGACACAACCCTAGGTACACCAGATGACATTCCTCTCAAAATAACTCACTGACCCTCAGATTCCATGAACTCCATCCTCATAATCTGATAATTCATCTTGAAGTCTCTAAGGGAATATAACCACTACACTCCCAACATTACATTGGTGTCTGCTAATTCCACTACATAGAAGTAATCGGTCAACATATAGTTTCCCAATTTCACCTTCAATCCCCTGATCATATGAGTACAATTCATGATATACCCATCTACAACAACCACGTTAAATCCCTCAAATTCTCCGGTAGGGATTTGTTTCTTGGTGACAAGTGCTACATTAATGAAGTTGTGGTGGCCCCGCCATCGATTAGTGTTGTGAATCTCTTCCCCTACAAAAGACCTTTGATCCTGAATGCATAGTATCTGGGGACGCATGAATGTGTGGAAATGGTCACCCTTTTGACTCCCTCCTGCAATGGTGCATGGTGTGTAATCTTCAGGTGTGGCGTCTCATCACCGCTTTGTCCAATATCATGTATGTGATTTGTCTCTCCCTCATCATTGTCCTCTTCATCAGAAAGTACCTCTATGTAATGTAATTTCCCCTTTCCCATGCATCGGTGACCCGACTCCCAAGGTTCTTTGCAACTATATCAAAAATTCTTCCTCAGTTATCTCTGAGTCTCCTCATCCATCCTATCCTTCCTCGACCATGTCTTTTGGGGAGGCTTTGTTTCTTGATCCTTCTACGGAATAAAGGGTTTCACTGGTGCCTTCTTGGTTGTTGTGTCTATCATATCCTGAGTCTTCATGATGGCATCCTGTGATGTGGGTGGTCTGAAGGCCTTCACCCAACCTCTCAAGGGTTCATCTAGACCCTTCGTGAATAGCATCACCAACCTCTGCTCAGAAATATTAGTTACCATTACTGCCATCCTCTGTAATTTTGTGATGTATGCCTCTGTTGTACCTGCCTTCTTCATTTGCACCAATTCCCTGAAGTGGATTTCAGGGTCCTTCCTATCGAACCGGTCCATCAATATTTGGGTGAAATCCTCATATGATGTGATGTTGTAATTCCCCAATGTTATTAGCCCATGGTACCACAACTCATGAGATTCTTCGTCCAACTGTAGGGTGGAAAACTTGATTTCCTCTGTCTCTATCATTGGGTTAAGTTGGAAGTATGTGTCCAACTTGTGCACCCATGCTCTGGTTGTTCTCTTGGAAGACTCGTCAAAGGATGGGACTGTCAACTTCTCTATCTTGCAGATAAGGTCAAAGTTATGCTGGTGTTGCGCTATCCTAGGTCTATTCCTCATCCCGAGGTTGCAGTAGTCATTGTAAGACATCTCTCCCTGAATATCTTCTACCAGCGCATGGTACTCTCTAAAGTAGTTAGAGGCCTCATCAAATGGATCTAGATGGCCCTGTGACCTTGTAGGTTGTTCCTCGAGGAATGGGGGTAACAACGGTCTGGGTGTCCTCCTACTCCCTGTCTGTAAGGAACTTTATGGTGGAATATGGGTATTGCTACCCTTAGCATAAGCTCTTTTCCCTCCATGACTGCCATTTGTTCCCATTTTCCCTTGTTTCCCTACCAATTGTATAACTACCTCAAGGGTCTACTAATGGGTCCTAATCATATCATCTTGTCTTTTAGTGGCTTTAGCCTATTTCTGGTTGGCCTCCTCCTAACTCTTTTTCAACTAATTTAGTAGCTTGAGCACAAGATCTCTTGTGATTTTCGGGTTATCATCCATGTTTCCTTCTAGTCCTGAACCTGTTTGATTTTCTCCCATTTCTTCCTCCTATGATAGGGATTGTCCTCCATGTCCTCTTCTCCTAGTCATCAATGTAGTCACAGGTTAACATAATTACCATCTCTGATACCACTGTAATATTCCTGACTTGACTAGACTGGAAAATTTTGTTTACTCTCAAAGATTGTTGACTTCCTTTATGTGAATTTATCAAACACTTTGCAACAATACTACTGGTTTACTAAACACTTTTCATATATTTTATAGACAATGATATTGCCAAACATATGACAAGCATGCTATTACACATAAATTTGCATAGACAAATATGACACCCTTTTTATTATGAAATTGGAACCTCAAAATAACTTCAGTACACAATTTCCTAATGGATGTAACAAAAGAAACAAATATCTCTAAGGAACATAAACCCTACTGGCTGCGAGGCAACTGCAATTTAACTAAGAAAAGACAAAAAAGAACCTGAAACTATGTCACTATCTCTGGAAAGAGTGATACAGTGTTGCAACAAGGGTCTTATTTTCTTTCAAGAAACCGAGAGATCTCTTCAATCTGCTACAATCCTCACGCTTTGGTACAAACTTCTACGATTTTGCATTAGAGGGACCCGATCCTCCTCAAGCGTGAACACCGCCTGCGTTGAGGCTCTCCTAGCCCCACGAAACTCCTCCATACACAACAAGTCAACAAGATAGGCTCTTGATCTCGATCAAATTCCCATGGTTCTATGCAAAGATCCCTTGGTTATCATTCCCAAAGGGTCGCGACCTGTCCAAATCCCTCACGACTCCTCTACACCTATACTAGGGGTGGGTCGGCCTCCTAGAAATGCTCCTAGCGTCTTACCTAATCAATCAATCTACAATAAAGATAACAACGACTTCCCCAAGAGAACGCATGGTCCCTTTAAGTGTCACTCTCCACCAATAAAGCCCATGTGGCCTCTCTAAACCCCAACAAATGCCACTAGATACATCGACCTGCAGAAATGAGACAAATCAACCTTCAAGGAATTCCACGAGCTCCTCAAGTAAATCTCTATGCTATGAAGCTGAAGTAGAACCACCAATGATACCTAAACGAAGACCCTAGATAAATCTTCCATTTGTCTAGCTAGGGTAGATATCTCACTACCGAAACTAGACTAGCAATGCAATGGTTTTGCTAAACCCTAACAAAACAATGGCTCCAAGAGCACTCCAAAATGAGAGATCAATTCATAATAATGAGAAGTGAGGGGTTACTCTTCTTTTATACTTTTCCAACCCCTTATATATCCTTCCTTCTATATCTTTTTATTTATTTATTTAAACATTAAAATTTACTTTTTAATGTTTAAATAATTAATTATTTAATTAATGTCACTTTAGGAATATGACACATCTTAACCAAGTGATATCCCCTTGACTCCGTTTTCCATACTAACTATAGCCTATGGGAGTTGTATAGCCTAATGAGTCATCCTCCTTCATGATTAATTGGAAGAGGACATTAAAATTTTTCTTCACTTGTAGTTTTAATATCTCTTATAATGATTTACTAAGTGGACAAATTCAATTTTTTTAGTAGATAAAGTTCCATTTTGAATTGTTCATTTTTCTCTAAATTTTAATAATATGTTTTTTTTTTAATGTACCAAAATTTTTAGAAGCAAAGTTCTATGATAGACATACCCATCAATTAAATGGAACTTTCAACAAAATTTCTATTGAATTTGGGAGTTAATTTGCATAGAAAAAAAATGATTTTTTTCACTTATTCATTTACACCCTTTTATATAAATATGGATGAAAATGAATAATAAAAGAGAGATTATCTATGTTCCCTATCATGCACTTATGCATTAAATATCTGAAAACACCACACCTCCCTTAACATTTGTTCAATCCTTAACACCTTAGTACTACATGTTTAACCTTGATTAATATTAAGAAGAGGCAAGCATTAAACCTTAATAATGTAATAAATGAAAAACACATATATTAATAATTCATACGGAAATGACAAACATTTCATAACCCATAACATTTTACTGGTGACGCCCCATTTTCCATTGATCTCAACTTACCCATTGCTCATAATTAGTAAAACATATGGATCCCAACTTCCCCATTGCTGACAATTAAAACATTTTATAAAAACTCTATACCATTCAAGGTTAAGAAATTCTTATAAGATCACCTTATTTCGAAATCATACTTATATATAAAAGTAAACATATGGGTACTTAATGATCAAGAATTAAGATATTTATAAACACATCTCTCTACTTACCATTTTATTATATTTTTAAAGTGATTAAGTAAAAAGAATCTTATTATTATAATTTTTGGAATGTTATATAAAAAGTGTAATATATTATGTTCCACATTCAAATAAAAAATTTGCACCAAATTTCATGAATAACAAAAATGCAAAAAAAATCAATATTGTTAGTAAGAAAGAATATGTTGGTTACTTAAAAAGTCTAAGCACAGTTGGAAAAACAAATAATGAAAAACCAATAATAAAAAACAACTATTTAAATTCAGTTAATAATAACAACTTTATTTTGAAGGAAGGGAAGGGAAAAGAAACATGATTTGAATGGCTGACCAGTCTTCACGGACCATATGAATGAACAAGACTACCAGTGCCAGAATCTATGCCTACACGTGTTGAATTAAAACCAAAAGTATTTAGGTTTCCTTAAATCTCTAATGCTAAATGAGACATAAATTATAGTCAAAGATGAAAATGGTGAGTCTACCTAGTCTGTCTCAAAATAGTATTCCACTCTGTCTCACTGCACTTTCATCTTATAATATTTGCAATGCAAATTTATGTTGTCATGAACAACCTAATTAGTTTTATTGGTTTGCAACACATGATGAAAATAAGTGTTTTGTTATGAAAATTTTAGGGAATAAATTAGGTAAATATGTATAAAATGTTTAAAATTTTGATCGGACACTTCATCCATCATTAAAGACAAGAGAAACTAAGTGATGAGAAAAAACTATGTTCAAGAATATATATAAATGATTAATAATAGGAAATTGCGATTGAAAGAAAAAGAATACTTGTGAATAAAATTATTACAAATTAAAATTAAAATTAAAAATTTTGGAATTAAAAATTAAAGTTAAATATATAGTGGTTGCGAACTCTAGAATGAAACAAGTGTTGCATGACAATGTAGTCCCTATCGGGTTGGAATGGGAATAAATGCATAGGTATGGAGGGACCGTGGGAGAATGAGAAGCCCGAAGTACCGGAGACACATGGAAACTGTCGCGGACATGTGGCAAGCAGCAGGTAGGACATGTGGTATCCATGTAGAAAAGGACACGTGGCACTCTGCGACACATCTGCCATAAGACGTCAGGCTGCTACATGACTCCAGGAGAATGTCACTCCAGGAGTTTTCCTTCCAGAAAAAACACAGTTCCCACGAAGCCAGGAGCCTCGAAGAGTCAGAGTCCTGAATTCCCGAATTAGTTAATGATAATATTATATTAATATCGGGTCAACAAGTAATTAGCAAGAAATTCACTTTGTGAGAAATTTGTTCCATTGCTAAATATGGACAGGGGAGTTCTAAAATTGGCAGGTTGGTAAAACTTTAGCAGGGATGCTAAAGTGCCAGGGTCGCCCAGATCGCACATTGGAAACTGATCGACAACTCACATTCATTTCGGAAAGAGAAGGCACCCGAGTGTTAATCTCCTAGAGCAATTCTGGCATTGAAACCATTTAGTTTTTGAAAGTATTCTCATTCTAATTATACTGTGTTTTGCATAATCCATCTTGCTTTTATTTTCTTAATAAGATTCCGTAATTTTTCCTATTACCACTAATGCAGCAGATAGCTACTAAAAAGAACAGATATCCCCATCACTTGTAAGTTGATATATTATTGGAGTCTAACTTGCCATCTTGGAAATTTCCGTTCCTATGTTGTAGGTTTTATCTCTTTAATGTATTTATGAAATTAATTTATAATGATCTTTGTATACTTCCAACTGACTTTCATCCCAATATTTAGAGTTAATTTCAATTTCCATAGCCAATTCTTTAATTTTTCCCATGGACAAAGTAAGCAACATCCATTTCATTCTATTAAATAGATCATCTGGATTGTCTGTCTCTATATGTGTTAGGATAAATAAATTTATGTGGTGGAAAAAAACCCCATATAATTGTTTTTGAAAATGTGTTCAGTGTCAAAGATTCTTTGGTTTTCTTGTGTGACCTTTGTGTTTGCTAGTTTTTTCTATATATTAACACACACCTAACATGATTGTTTATTTTGATGAGTTTTCAGCTCATTGAAGTTAATTTAAACTATGTGAAAAGAAGGTGTTGAGACAGAGGAAGATGACATTTTCTTGAAACTTTTGTCCATGAGCAACAAGCCCACTTTGCAGAGGTTGATCTGCAATTTCTCTCCAGGAAGAGAGAATCTTTGTAACATGCCTATCCAACTGAAATATTTGTAAGAACTGAAATATTTGTAAGATGCCTACGACAGTTCAATATAGTACCAACTGATATATTTGTAACATGTCTATCTAGTTGATTGTTTTTTGGGAATGATAAAAATTTTTGAAGGTTTTTTTTTTCTGCAGATATTCTTGCAGATGTATTTACAAGTCTGTTGACCCTTGAATCTGTTAGGACCGAAATGGAAACCTAATGAGGATGTCAATCCTACTGCGTTTTTATAGATGTGTTACTCCTCTTTAAGTTTTTACTAGGGCGTGTATAGTTCAAATGTGAGACTTAGAGAAAGTCCGTCGTAATGACTTAAAGCAATACAAAACGATAGAAAATGTTTTTTTTGTTTTTTGAAATAAAGGTTCCTGGAAAATAGGACCAGGAATCTCACACACATTAAACATTCAAATTAAATAAACACAATTTCTTGACATCCAACATAGTTTAAGATAAATATTTCTAAGCACATAAAAATAAAAGAATATGATCGACATGCATAAAGAGAACTAACTTTGCATTCTGAAAACAGGGTTACAAGGCACCGTCGAGATTGTTCCTAAAATAGTTTTCTTTGAAATTTCTCAAAAAATAATAATGTCTGTTACATATTCCTCGAAATCTAAATGCGTTTGTCATATATAATGGGATTGTGGCTCCCATGGACCATAAAATAAATAAGTACAAGAAATAGGACTGTAGAAAGAAGAAGTGGGTGACTGTAGACAACAAAACCTGAAAAGAAGAAATTTGAAGTCATTAGTCTTTGGTTAGAAATTTATATTTAAAGAGGTGGAATAACTGGATTGATAAAGAAAGTAGGATGTGATCAGTATAGACTTACTAAGATGGTATCTCTCTCCCCCTTTGTTATTTATTTGTTGATGCCTTTTTATTGCTCTCGTCAACGGTTACTGGAATCATGCCAATTGTTTGTTTCCCTTTGTCGGTGAGCTTGTTGATTGCCTTTTGGAGACATTCTTCAATGTAGCTTCTCATGGGGCCCACGTTGATCTCATGATGGATTTTTATGTTGAAAATCTCTCTTTATAATTCCCTTAGATCGATAGAAAGATTACACAGAGCTTATTCAATTTCTTGATTTTTTACCGAATAGTCCACTAGCCAGTTGTCCACGTCATCCTCATCATATTCAAGGATGTCGTAAAACTTTTCTAAAGACAACCCCTTAAAAATATCAACTTGTTCATCGAAGGATTGCTTGGTTAAGAACAAGGAGTTGAGGATTAATTTGGGGTCTTGGACCTCGTTGGTACTTCCGACTAAGTCTATTTCAGTCAGCTTTCTGAATAATTCTTCTTTCTTTGATACAACTTGTTCACATGATAGGACAATGAGATGTAGGTTCTTAACTTTCTCTTTCTAGCATGCATTTAATTGTTTGATCCAGTTTGGGGAGGGGATATCTTCTTCTCTTCTTCTCATTTCTGTCTTGTTGGTGACTTTGATGCCAAAAGTGACGACCACATCTAGATAGAAACCTTCTTCATTTTTTAAATCCACCTGCAAATATTCCCAGAGGGCATGTTCCCTCGTTCCAAAGGAAGTTATACTATTTTATGTTTTCCAGGCTTCAATAATTGGGTCCATTATTTTCTTGATATTCTTCTCCACATAGCCTCTACACGATATGAGGAGGTTGGAGGATCCTTTTAACTTGGATGTAGGGGTGGAAGGCATGGTTATTGCTAAAGGACTGACAAGCAATGGGATAGGAATAAAATCTTCCCCAATTCCTTGATTCGATCCTTCAGTTTGGCTTTATCTGCCTCAAGGCCTCCAATGGAATCATCAAGAGCATCTTCGATTGCTCGGTGAATTCAGGAGATTTGGGATGGCTACATGTTCCTAAGGTTAATCTTTGAACAATATTTCCCTTTCTTATTTCTTACATCTCTCTTTCAATAATTAATTGTTTAGATTCGACGTCAAAAACAACGCTCTGGAATACGAATGATTCATCTTCGTCAAAAATCTCAGTCTCAACTATTTCCATTAGGGGATTATGGTGGATCGCGTCCCCGGGTTGATCAACGTTGGGGAATACGTTTTCGAGATCAGTCTCAAGTTCCATGTCTTCAAGGGAGAAGACATGTATATCACTTTCAGTTCCGGGCTCTTCCACTTCTTGCACAACGTTTTTTCTCTTCTTCCTCATGGGAATCTTGTGAGAACTGTCAATTTTACTCCGAGGAGGGTTCTTATCTCCTCCTTCGTTTGAAGAATTGTGGATTTCTTTCTTACTGGGGTGGCCCGTTGGAGCGATGCTCCAGGATGTCGTACTCTTGGGAGTGGTAGCTGGGGATTAGACACTCTTCTCACTGGGGCCTTTTCCCTATTGTTTGTACAATTCATTGGTGCTTTGCAATGTCTCTAGGTCGCCAGCGTTAGGAGCAAGAGTGTTATTTTCATTGTCTTTGTCTTCGTTTAGGAGTGTATGGATAAAATAATTGATGAAGCCAACTGCTAGTAAATGTTCTACAAAAATCCCATTAGGGTCGAACCCTCTCAATCTTTCAACATATCTTAGGTTCAAGTTATTGAAATGGCCTGTGAATTCGTCAATCTTATTGATGCTCCTGAACACGAAGTCACGGACTTTCCAAGGCAGAGGAATGAACTGTTTTTTTCTCTTCTCGTGGAAAAAATGCAACCAGTAGTTGTATTGCCTTGTCATTTCTGTAACAAACATTTTGTTCGTAATGTGACATGGAAGGAAAGCAAGATTTTCCTTAGAGCCAAAAATCATTATTACATTGTAATTCTCCATTTGTTCAAGCATCCCCTTCATGTTCAAAAACTTGGTTGCCTGGTCAGACATCCCGGGAGCATCCTTTCCTAACAATAATTTTTTGAAAAATGAGACAAAGTCATTAAAAACCTCATAAAAACAATGGGAGGCCTTGTGCCTCCATAAGGCATGGTACCAGAAGGTTACTCAGTCGAATTCACAGTTTACCTTTTTGGAAATAGACAGTTTTGGAAATGGACAACAATGCGCTATCTCAAAAACCAATTAGGATGACATATAAAATATCTTCTCATGTTTGAATCGTGACAATTGGGAACAAATTTCAATGGAAATCAACTTCCCCAAATAAAAAAAGGCTTGTTCCTTAACGTTGAAATACAAAATATAAAGAATCATGCGAGAAATTCTTGTTGTGGATTCCTGTCATGTTATCCTCGTAAACAACTAGGCAATTTCCCATAATGGATTTCTAAACGAACTAACTTGCAACCTTGTGATATCTTCAAGAACTGTCGTCGGGTCTTCTAGGAACTCGGGTAAGAGGTCCAACCCGTTATCATGATTTTTTAGGAACTCCTTGCAGTATTCTCCTCTGAAGGTCAATGTTGGTTCCAACAATCTCAACATCTTGCGGAAGACCCGAGGTGACAAATAAACAGGAGAGTGGTATCGCAGTGGAATAATTATTTGGATTGAAATATATCTCTTAGCACACAAAGAGACCACCTCCTTATAGTCAAAGACTTCAGGGACACAACCTGCATGAGAAATTCCAGAGGTCCAAATTACTTCATTCTGGGCGGAAGGGGATGAGTAGTAAGAATATGCCCTAGACCACTAGAATTTATGGTCCTCATGCCCGAATATGTTCACTGTATCTCCATAGAAATGTTGTTGAGCTGCTACCATAAGTTGACGAGAACGTCTGTTATCTCCATACGATGTTTGAAATGAACACTTAGAAGGGATAATATAACCCTTCGCAAATCTTGGTTTAATGTGTGTGAATGGGAGATCTCCTCGAGCCTTTCACTCATTAATGACAATTTCTATAGTTCCTACATGATGAGTTGTTAGCATTAAATATTACTAATTGCATACTTAGAAAGAAGTGCGAAGGTGGCGGGGATGATGAAGAGAGATTAAGGATTGGAGATTTCGTGAACCCACCAACCCAACGACCTGCGAAATACTTTCAATGATGTTTGAAATGAACACTCGAAAGGAATAATATAACCCTCCACAAATATTGGTTTAATGTGTATTAATAGGAGATCTCCTCGAGCCTTTCACTCATTAATGACAATCCTTACGGTTCTTGCATGATGAGTTGTTAGCATTAAATCTTACTAATTGCATATTTAGAAAGAAGTGTGAAGGTGTCAGGGACGGGGAAGAGCGATTAAGGAATTGCTAAGTATGGAAAGCGGTCGGTCGGGCTTCAAAATGGGGTCACAAGGGATACTCAGGAGAGGTGAGGGCTCGACGATCCAATTGTATGTCTCAGAACGTTTGAGTGCAAAATGTGTAACATGGAAGAGGGCATGATGGGGTAGTCCAATGGTCAATTTGTATATCGAGGAACTTCGGGTGTTGTTTGTAGTTCGCGGAACAATGGAAGTGCAATATTGAGCCCGCTTGTCCGAGAACCCGCAATCGAAAAAGTGGGTAAGTATGGAATGGGGAAGCGGTTGGTCGGATTCGTTTTCGGTAATATATTGAAATTTGTAATCGATATTCGATTACCTGGAAAGATCTTTTCTGCATGTTTCTCGACAAGTTGTGTAGGGATAGTCAGTGTGACTGTCTCCTCGAACCTTTCGCTCATTAATGACAATATTTACGGTTGCTGCATGATGAGTTGTTAGCATTAAAGCTTACTAATTGCATACTTGGAAATAAGTGTGAAGGTGGTGGGAACGGGCAACAATGATTAAGAATTGGAGATTTCATGAACCCGACGATCCATGAAAGAGATTCCAAGAAATGGCCAAGTATGGAAAGCGATCGATCATGCTTCTAAATAGGGTGACAAGGGATCCTCATGAGATGTGAGGGCTCGATGGTCAAATTGTATGTCTCAAAAATTTTGAGTGCAAAATGTGTAACACGAAAGAGGGCATGATGGGGGAGTCTGGTGGTCAATTTGTATATCACGGAACTTTGGGTGTTGTTTGTAGGTCACAGAACAATGGAAGTGCAATATAGAGCCTGCCTACCCAAGAACCTGCGATCGAAAAAGTGGCTAAGTATGGAATGGGGAAGCTGTCGGTTAGAGTCATGATATAAAATCATGAGTGGAAATGTAAACCCGTGAGTCCGCCAACCAGCGCACTCAGACATTTTCAAAAAAACGACTATGTAACCAAAAAGAGAAAGTACAGGGGAAAAAGAAAGGGGAATTTGGTTAAGTATAAAAGAGGGAAAAGAAGGAGATAAAAGAGAGTGGGAAAATAGAAAAGGGGAGGGAAATTTTCGGAAGTAGAAATTGGTCTCAAACAAGCCCCATTGTTGCAAAATCATCATTTTCTAGTCCAATATTGTATCCACATACTCGTTTTGTATTGTGTTTGTATGATTAAAAAGGGTGTGAGCAAATGGAAATAGAAACTATAACTTGATTTTTGGCTATAACTATGTATAGTTGATTTACAGGCGCTATTGATGTTTGGATTTTGTAGATAACAGTGGGTTAGCATAATTTTGCATTCTTAATGTGATAAGGCCTTAAAAAAACTAGAATAAGTAACATTTTTTTCCAATTCAATTCTCACAGAAAAAAATTCTCTGATTCGATAATATTCATCTTTGTTGATCCGATAATAGGGAGGTTGATTTGGTAGATTGGGCTATTGGTCATTTCAGGCGACTAGGGTGCGCCAGCTAATGCTTTGATGAATATTAATTTTTTTTGCAACCTGTGGGAGTAATTATGTTTTTGATACATTGTTTAATGCCTTGAAATATTATTTTAGGTATTAAACTTCTTGCAACAGATTATTCATTGAATGGTTTGTTGTTTCCCTCTGTTTTTACCTCTATTATTTCACTTGTTTGTCATTACTCTACTACCAGCCAAGGAGAACCTTCATCCATATCATCTTGCTAATTTGACCATGCTTTTGTCTTGGTGAAACAACCCTCTAAGTCACCAACAAATTCAAAAGAATCACCATTGCAAACTTCTGGTGGCCTAGCTCTGCCCTTTAGCACTCAAGTGCAGACTTTAGGAGCAACAATAACTATGAAGTCAATTAGACAACTCTACAGGATCTTCAATCAAAGAATAGAGAAAGTGAGTCATATTTATACTTTCCAAGATGTGTTTTCATAAGAGAAGCATAAAAAAGCTACAGAGAAATCAATGGAGGGTTGTTGAAATAAACTTATTGTACTGTCAACTTGACCATAAGTATAACAACGACGAACTTGAATTTTAATTTTATGGTTGATATCATAGCCCCATTTGACTTTAGCTAGCATATATCATTTTTTTTCAGAATATTTGCGAAGAAGAATTTTGGTAATTTCATTAATAAAGTAAATGTGCTCAAATAGAGGTCAGGGGATGGACAACCAATAGTATGCTTCCTTCTCAAGTGAAGGAATCAAGGAAGCAAGAGGGAAATAAGAGATCATTCTCTCAGTAAGGTTGAGATGAGAACGAAACTTCTTGGTCGGGGCCCCAACTCCTGCATCGTGAATTAGTGTTGCTATGTTCTATCTACATTACGAATGGAATTGAATGTTGGTTTGAAACTGTGTGTGAAATTCATTTATGTTTCCATAGAAGCTTCACGTGATCAACAAAATGCATTGTCACATAATTGTTCCATACTTAATATTTGATCAAATTAATTGAGTCAATACAATATTTAAGAATTACGAGACTATCGAACCATGCAAACGAGAAGAGGTGTTAAATCCAACAAAGAAGCCCCAACCAAGATTCCAAGGAAATTTGTTAATAGTAAATATATAAGAAAAATAGTGGGTAATATATATTCATCCATAGACATTGGATTGAGTTATTTGCACCGAAGAATTGAACATACTTGTCATAAATACAAGTAGAGGAATTACAAAAAAAAACATGCATACAATTATGTGTTGTTCATCTATGGAAACAACATGCAAAAGGCATCGAGAAGCCCTTAAACATGCATAAAAAATTGATTATCGTGCTTTTTCAATCTCAACATCTTGCGGAAGACCTGAGGTGACAAAGAAACAAGAGAGTGGTCCCGCTGTGGAGTAATTATTTGGCTTGAAATATATCTCTCGATGCACCAAGAGACCACCTCCTTACAATCAAAAACTTCAGGGACAGATCCTGCACGAGCAATTCCAGAGGTCCAAATTACTTCATTCTGGGTGGAAGGGGATGAGTAGTAAGAATATGCTCTGGATCACTGGAATTTCTGGTCCTCACGCCCGAAGATGTTCACTGTATCTCCACAGAACAGGAGACTGGTCCCGCAATTGAATAATTATTTGGCTTGAAATATATCTCTCGGCACACCAAGAGACCATCTCCTTACAGTCAAAGACTTCAGGGACAGAGCCTGCACGAGCAATTCCAGACGTCCAAATTACTTCCTTCTGGGTATAAGGGGATGAGTAGTAAGAATGTGCCATGGACCACTAGAAGTTATGGTCATCATGCCTGAAGGTGTTTATTGTATCTCCACAAAACTATTGTGGAGCTGCTGCCATAAGTTGATGAGAACATATGTTTGCTCCATATGATGTTTGAAATGAACACTCAGAAGGGATAATATAATCCTCCACAAATCTTGGTTTAATGTGTATCAATGGGAGATCTCCTCCAGCCTTTCCCTGATTAATGACAATCTTTACGGTTCCTGCGTAATGAGTTTTTACCATTAAATCTTACTAATTGCATATTTAGAAAGAAATGCGAACGTGGCAGGGATGAAAAAGAACGATTAAGGATTGGAGATTTCGTGAAGCTGCCAACCCGACGATGTGCGAAACGTATTCCATGATGTTTGAAATGAACACTCGGAAGGGATAATATAACCCTCCGCAAATATTGGTTTAATGCGTATTAATGGGAGGTATCCTTGGGCCTTTCGCTCATAAATGACAATCTTTACGGTCCCTGCATGATGAGTTGTTAGCATTAAAGCTTAATAATTGCATACTTAGAAAGAAGTGTGAAGGTGGCGGGGATGGAGAATAACAATTAAGGATTGGAGATTTCATGAATCCGCCAACCCGACGACCCGCTAAAGAGATTCCAAGAAATGGCCAAGTATGGAAAACGGTCGGTTGTGCTTCAAAATAGGTTCACAAGTTATAATCATGAGACGTGAGGACCCAACAGTCAAATTGTATGTCTCCAAACTTTTGAATGCAAAATGTGTAACACAAAACAGGGCATGATGGCAGAGTTCGGCGGTCAATTTGTATATCGAATAACTCCGGGTGTTGTTTGTAGGTCATGGAATAATGGAAGCACAATGTTGAGCATGCATGCCTGAGAACCGACGATCGAAAAAGTGGCTAAGTATGGAATGGGGAAGCGGTCATTCAGACTCATGATATAAATAATGAGACATTTTCAGAAAAATGACTAAGTAACCAGAAAGGGAAAGTAGATGGGAAAAAGAAAGGGGAATTTTGTTGTCAATTTGTATATCGGGGAACTCTGGGTGTTGCTTGTAGGGTGTGGAAGAATAGAAGCGCAATATTGAGCTCGCCTGACCGGGAAGCCGCGATCGAAAAAGTGGTTGAGTATGGAATGGGGAAGCAGTCGGTCGAACTCGTGATATAAAAGAATGAGTGGAAATGTGAAGGCATGAATCTGCCAACCTGCACACTTAGACATTTTTCGAAAAACGACTAAGTAACTTGAAAGGGAAAGTAGAGGAAAAAAAGAAAGGGGAGGGAAATTTTCAGAAGCGGGAATTGGTCTTAACAAATCCCCATTGACGGCCTTAACAATAACTATGAATTGCATTAGACATATGTACAGGCTCTTCAATCAAGGAATAGAGAAAGTGAGTCATAGTTATACTCTCCAGGATGTGTTTGCATAAGAGAAGCATAAAAAAGTTACAGAAAAATCAATGGAGGGTTGTTCAAGTAAAATTATTGTACTGTCAACTTGACCATAAGTATAACAATGAAAAATTTTAATTTTAATTTTGTGTGGTTGATATCATGGTCCCATTCGACTTCAGCTAGCATATATCCTTTTATTTCAAAATATTTCTGAAGAAGAATTTTGGTAATTTCATCAATCAAGTAAAAGTGCTAAAATGAACTACATATTACATTTGCTTCACAGAGCTTACATTAAAAGGCAAGGTAGGTCTTGTATATTCTTTAAGATCATATAAAAACTGCTAAGATCTTGAATCTATCATCCATCCATAATTAAAAAACTGGGCCCATGAGAACCTTGAACTACAATACAAAAGCACATGAACAAAAGTTTGCCAAACACAAGACATGAAAAAATTAGTGGAGATTGGGCATTGTATCCCATCTATAACCAAATCCCCAAATGGGCACCAAGAAATTGGTCGATTACTATATTACTATGAACCAAGATCACTATGAACATTTGCTTCTGATAGTACTATGAACCAAGACCACGTTGACCTGACAATGTTCTAACATTACTAGTTCTGGAAAAGAGTGTCATCATTTAACTTAATGGAGTTTGAACAATGCCAAATTTGCAATATTATTGAAAATGCCTGATGGTTCCGTTCAGAGGAGCAAGCCATTTTGATGGCTCAAAGGATGGACCCGATTTATTCAGAGTTGGGTACTTTGTATGAGGTCTTTCCTCATGCTTCTCATTTATGGACTCAACAATCGTATGCGCTTCCAATTCACTTTGTCATGACACTGCAAAACTCTATTCATATCTTGATTGGGTAGCATGGACAAATACATATCATATTGTTTCGTTTCTTGTCAATGAATGATATGATTTTTTATTTTTTTTGGTTCAGCCGATATGCAGTATGACATTGTCCTCATTTAATGTAAATTTTCTATGGACGCGAAAGTCGCGTAACATCTAGACAATGTTTTCCTTTTTCTATACGTATACTTCATATGGCAATTCTGCCAACGCAAGAATCACATCTTGTAATATAGTTGTCTAATTGTACAATATACAATTGTGTTGTTTAGGGTTCAAATGGCAGCGTCGAGGCAATGTCTGTATATGTAAGAGCATTTTTACTGCATCTTAGACAATCAATCGTGCCATCATTTATGAAAGCAGAGGCAGAAGCAGGAGAGTTGAATTTGGCACATACAGGCTCGAACAGGGTCGAGTATGCATTTGTTGCATCCAAAACACCCTCAACATGTGCACGTGAGCATAGTAGTTAATATATTGAACAATATAATATATATGTGTACAACAAAAAAGCTGTACAAAATTGTTTAAGGCAATTTTTATGTGCAAAGTGTGGATGGAATTGTATATGTATACGTACAACAATTGTCGAGCTAGTTAGTTTCTTGAGATCCTGTACTATGTCTGTTCACAATTATGTTACAAATGTTGCTTGGGTTGTGTGAAAGATCCTTTCTTTAATATATATTTTCTTATATTTTTTAAGAGCCTAATTGGAAATTTACCTTATGAAATTGTTGTTCCATTGAGGAAACTAAATTTGAATAGGTGTCGAATAATTGTAGTTGCAACATGGAACAGTGTAATAGTTGTGTAAGATAACTACGATATATGAGCATGTGAAAGTAAAGGACAAAATTGGGTATGGAGAACGGTACAATTTCATTTTCATTGTCTAAGTCTCCATCTTTTATATGGAGAATATGTTGTGAGCCAACTTTTCTTGCGAGTGTGACAACTGGACCAATGGTTCCAATTGGGTAAATGTCATTGCTCTCTACAAGTTGGTTGATTGTTGTGTCCGGTACGAAATGATATTCTGAAAAAACCGTGAGAACTTTTTCCACAAGACTTGTTTCATTGAGCGATATAATCCAATTACAATCACCATGGTCATATACTTTTTTCGGTAATATATTGAAATTTGTAATGGATATCCCATTACCTGGCAAGATCTTTTCTGCATGTTTCTGGACAAGGTGTGTAGGGATAGTTAGTGTGACTGTCATCATGGCTTCGTTGTCTGTCATGTCAGCACACTTAATGCATCTAGTTTTTTTTGTCTTGTCTAAGTAGGTGCTATACATGACCATTATGTCCCTGATGAACATTTTTCCAGTTTGACGGTTGTTCAAGCCTTCTATCGATAGTATATTGGGTGTTATAAGTTTAGACCTGGTGACATTTTTTGAACATAAAAAGTAATGTGAATGGAAGTTTGTATCATTTTGTTTTTTTGCATAAATGTACAAGTAGATGCACAATTTGGATGAAGTATGCAGGTCATAGTTTTGTAACCATACCTCTTAGTCTGTGGAGCTTGCACTATGATGGGTGTTTCACTTGTGCTCATCAATACTTCTTGTGAAATGAAAAGTATGTGTTGTAGATGACATCAACATAGTTATCATGGCATAGATGAATAAATAACTCAGGATATTTGTTTGCTAAAAATAGCAATACAATAATGTATGAATATTTACCTTTGGCCTTGTCATTCTATTGATGTTTGCAATGATTGACTACTCATGCCCATGTCACTCGTCCAACTTTTTATGATGCAAACATGTGTACATTGAACATGACAATGAATAAATAAGCATATGCATTGTATATTGTTCATAGTTGTTCTAGATGTCACATACGGGCTCGAAGGGGATCGAGTATGAAATAGGGTGTCAAGGGATACTTAGGAGATGTGAGGGCCCGACAGTTAAATTGTGTGTCTCGGAAATTTTGAATGCAAAATGTGTAACACGAAACAGGGCATGATGGGGGGGTCTGACGGTCAATGTGTATATCGTGGAATTCCCGGTGTTGTTTATAGGTCATAAAAAAATAGAAGAGCAATCTTGAGCCCGCTAGCCCATGAGTCCAACTGTCAATTTGTATATCATGGAACTCTGGGTGTTGTTTGCAAGACACAGAACAATAGAAGCACAATTTTGAGCCCGCCAGCCCAGGAACCCGCGATCGAAAAAATGGCTAAGTATGGAATGGGGAAGCGGTCGGTTGGACTCATGATATAGAAGCATGAGTGGAAATGTGAACCCGTGCATCCACCAACCCGTGCACCTACACATTTTCGGAAAAATGACTAAGTAAAGTAACAAGAAAGGGAAAGTAGAGGGGAAAAAGAAAGGGGAATTCGGTTAAGTATAGAAGAGGGAAGAAAAAGGGATAAAAGAGAGTGGGAAAATAGAAAAGAGGAGGGCAATTTTACGAAGCGGGAAGTCTCAACAAAGCCCCATTGTTTCCAAATCATCATTTTCTAGTCCAATATTTTATCCACATACTCGTTTTGTGTGTTTGATTTACTATCACTATTGGTATACCTTTTCGAAGATTGTGCTTCAGCTTCCTATGTTGTGGCATATAAGACTTCATCCTCTTGTCCAATTAGTCTGTTTATTTCAATGTATCAATTGTTACACATTATTTTCATCACCCCTATGACCGTTACTGATGTAAACTTGTCCTTTTCCTGTAGAAGGATCAATGGCCTGAATACTTGAAGAGAATGAAGACAATTTTTCCCAGAAAGATGAAATGAGTTTTTCTCTTGTAAAAACCTTTTGAAGAGAGATCATCACACCCTGTCTATTGTTAAGGGAGTGACGATCTAGGATAGTCGCAGGCTGCACCAAACCGGCCCGTGACATCATCGCACTCTGCCCAGTATTAAGGGTCTGACGATTTTCTGTACGAGAGAAAAATAGAATCTTCTCGATGCTTATAGAAGAGAAGCTTCGAGGGTGAGTTGGCCTATGATCGGTTTGGATATGAGTCACAACCCTGATCTCTTGGGATCATCCTAACCTCCTCACCCTATCCTTGTTAGCCTATAAAAGGAGAAGAGTTCTCATGGGAAAAGCTAGTTGGAAAGTTCTTGAGTTTTGTAGCTTGGATTTTTTGGAGCTTGTATGTTGGCTTTGAGCTTTGTTTTGTCAAGATAGATTGTTGATCTCATAATCCGTGGAGCAGAAATATGTGGGAAGCAAGGAACTGTTGGAAGGAACCTGACAACATCAAGGCATCTGGTTGTATCTTTCGTCCACATTCTTTAATACGGTGATATATTTCTTTCCCATAAAATTGGTCTTATTTTATTGTATGACACCTTGATCACATACAAAGGTTTTGTTGAGTATACGTTGTTGCTTTCACTTTGTTGGCTTATGTATTTTTACAAGTTCAACATCCCATAAGTCTTGGAACAGAGTGAGGATGAAACTAGCGAGGAAAAACGACGTTTAAAAGGTATGTCATCTATCTCTTGTTAGTTAGTATGCTTGATAATTAAAACTTAGGGAAAGTTTTATATTTTGTCTTGTTTTGTTCTAGTTTCGGGGTGAAACTAGGGAGATCTGTTTGTATCCGAAACTTACCGATTTGTCTGATAACAAAATTGGTGACCATACCAATTTGTCTTTGAGCATGGTTTTCTGATTTCAAGCTCATTAAAAAATGAAACCAGCTTTGAGCATCGTTTTTTGATTTTCAAGCCTATTAAAAAATGAAACCAGCTACGAGGATAGTTTTGCGTCTTTGTGGCAACCTCATTAAACAATGAAACAAATATTATGAGGATAGTTTTGTGTCTCTGTGGAAACCTCATTAAAAAATGAAACATAGCTTACAAGGATAGTTTTTGCGTCTCTGTGACAACCTCGTTAAAAAATGAAACATAAATTATGAGCATATTTCATGTTTCTGTGTCAAGCTCATTAAAAAATGAAACAAAGGTCTAGGGATTGAACCTGGATTCTCAAGCATAGTTTTTCTTCTCTGTGGCAAGCTCGTTAAAAAATTAAATAGATTCCCCCCCTCTTCGATTGAGTCAAGTACTTCGTTACATATAGTATTTGAATCTTCCTTTCATCCGCCTATGTTGTTGGACAAAACGAAGCTTGGGGGGCAATGCTTACATCCTATGGACTTTATGTTGAAGTTAAGTCGCTAGCTTCTTAAGCTGGGGGAAAAGTACCAACCATCCTTGGATAATGCGTTGGGAAGCCACAAGCATAGTTTTCTCTGGCTCAAGATTGTGTAAAAATGAAACCACCTACCTCAAGCATAGTTTCCTCTGGTTCAATCTTGTGTAAAATTGAAACCAGGTCCAAGCATAGTTTTTTTTAGTTGTAAGCTTGTGAAAACATAAAATGTATCCCAAGCATAGTTTTGTTTTGTTTTAAGCTTGTGTAAAAATGAAAAAAATCCCGAGATTAGTATTTGTTCTTTCTCATGCTTGTAAATACATGAGAATGTAACCAAGTAAAATTTTATCACTTTTTCGGACTCGTAAAGGTTATACGAAAAAGGAATCCCCTGGAGTTCCCTTTAAGCTCGTTTCAGACTCACTAAACATGAAAATATTGTCGAACGATCTTGTTCTTTTCACGCTTGTTAAAGTATTTGAAGAAAGCGTCTGTTGAGCATTTGTTTATCTCTTTTTCAGTCTCATCGGACTATTTTACGAAAAATGACATTTTGGAGTTTCCTTTAAGTGTTTTTCAGACTCTCTAAATATGAAAAACCATTGAGTTTATTTTCTTTGGACTTGTAAAACAAACATCAAAAGGCCCATATGGGACCGAACCACTCCTTCCTAGGGTTCATTAAACATACTCCGAGGGACTCATCCGAAGTATGAGCTTACATTACAAGCATATGTTATCCTCCTCAATCTTGCATAAAAATAAGGAGGTACTCACTAGAAATGGTGCGGGGAAAATTGGGAAAGAAATGTATCTAAACCTATATTCTATGGAAGAGTCACCTTTGAACATGATACCCTTTCACTTGCTTTGTGTCTAGGTTGGAAAATCCACTTGTCTCTTGGTCATACTCCTTTATAAGATTACAAATTGGTCTGTGATCCCTGTTATTGAGTCAATGTTTCCAAGACAGTTGTCGTGTCATCAATATGTTCAAAGACAAGTTCAACCCGGAAAACCTTCTATTGTGTTGACCATTTATGTAGTCCTTAAGCCTTCTATTGCATCAGACATACCTGAGTTAGTCCTAAATCACTTGTTACTCTAATCTACATAAAATCTTTTTACATGTTTCGTGTCATTGATGGGGGATACATTAAGGCCCTCTTGTAATGAGTCTTTTCCTGTTGAATTCAACTCATTATCCAGGAATTAGACTAAGAAACTAATTGGTACCTTGGAACTTGCATGCCTCAATGGCAGGTTTCCTCGCTTTTGACAATGGGTTTTCATTATTGACCCCTGATAGGGAGATTTCGTCAAGTGTTCGACTTTAGCTCATTAATTCACATTCATTGGATTGTACTAGAGTACCTTGGGGGTAATTGAAATTAATGGTGATTTCCCTCGCACTTGTTAATGGTATTCATTAATGACCTGTAATCAAGTGGTTTATAACATGTTCGACTTCAACACATGTATTCACATGGTTATATTCGTAATATAGAGTGGTGGAGATGAAGACCCTGAATATTTTCTGACAGATTCAGGTTGCATCGGAGTATATTCATTTTGTATTGTTTCATAGATCCACAGTGTATGTCTCATGGCTATGTTCAAATTTGAGTCTTTAACACATAGATCCACAGTGTATTTTTGGTGGCTATGTTTAGATTTGAGTCATAATGGCATGGATCCACAGTGTATGTTTGGTGCCAATGACATGTCTTACTTGACATGAATATTTGCTTGTCGGCATTTATGCTTTGAGTCATTTGTATTATGAGTATGGGAATGCCTACCTCAGTGATGAAGATATTATGGTACTGTATTTCCTTGTTTGTTGGCAGGTTTTTGACTGACATGTTCCTTGTTCCCTACACACACTCGACAAAGTATCTCAAATATCACTATGTTCTAACTTCATACTTTGGGGGTCTTACTGTTACACATTATTTTCATCACCCATATGATCGTTAATGATGTAAACTTATCCTTTGCCTGTAGAAGGATCAATGGCCTAAATACCTGAAGAGAATGAAGAAATTTTTTCCCAGAAAGATGAAATGAGTTTTTCTCTTGTAAAAACCTTATGAAGAGAGATCGTCACACCCTGTCCAATGTTAAGGAAGCGAAGATCTAGGATCACTGCAGGCTACAGAAAAATGGCATGTGATGTCATTTCACTTTGCCTAGTATTAAGGGTGCGACGATTTTTTGTACGAGGGAAAAAGAGAAGCTTCTCGATGCTTCTAGAAGAGAAGCTTCGAGGGTGAGTTGGCCTCCGATCGGTTTGGATCTATGTCGCATCCCTGATATCTTGGGATCATCTAACCTCCTCACCCTATCCTTGTTAGCCTATAAAAGGAGAAGAGTTATCATGGGAAAGGCTAGTTGGAAAGTTCTTGAGTTTTGTAGCTTGGAGTTTTTGGAGCTTGTATGTTGGCTTTGAGCTTTTCTTTGTCAAGATAGATTGTTGATCTTAGAATCCATGGAGTAGAAGTGTGTGGGAAGCAAGGAACTGTTGGAAGGAATCTAACAACATCAAGGCATCTAGTTGTATATTTCTTCCACATTCTTTAATACAGTGATATATTTCTTTCCCATAAAATTGGGCTTATTTTATTGTATGACACATTGATCACATACATAGGTTTTGTTGAGTATACATTGTTTCTTTCACTTCGTTGACTTGTGTCTTTTTACAGGTTCAACATCCCATAGACAAAAAATGTTTAAAAGGTATGTCATTTATCTCATGTTAGTTAGTATGCTTGATAATTAAAACTTAGGGAAAGTTTTATATTCTCTCTAGTTTTGTTCTAGTTTCGGGGTGAAACCAGGGAGATATGTTTGTGTCCCCACTTACCAATTTGTCTGATAACAACAATGCAGAAAATACAATGGACATGAAGGTAAGTTGGTATGTAGAAAGACATGTAAAAAAATAAATACAGTTCTATTTATTTCAATGTAGTAGTACAAAAAATACAGTTGACATGAAGATAAGTTATTATGTAGGAATATATGTAGTATCTAAATATAATAAATTAGGTGCAAAGAAGTAGAATAAATATACAAACAATAGATGGAATACAAAACAATGGAATATGAAATAAGGGTAGAAGCATGCACCTTTGTATGTCTTCTTCTACATTTGTGGTTAAGAGTCCTTCATCTTGTCAAATTATTCTATTTGTTTCAATGTGGGAACGCACAAAATACAATGAACATGAATGTAAGTTGGTATGTAAGGGAAAAAAAGTAATATGTAGATACAATAAGTGAGAATCAAAGGAATAGAGTAAAAGATAGAGTTAGAAGAATGCACCTTTGTTTTTCTTGATCCATGGTTGTGGTTATATAGAATTTGTTTTGGCCAAAATCTATTACAAGCTAAAAAATATTAAGAAGTTGGATGATCTTAGCTGAATGATTTGGTTTTGTGAAACAAAGTATCAAGATATGCTTTGAGACATGGAAATATGATTTTGTAATATGCTTGATGTATATTTCATAATTCAAGTACAAGACAAATTGTATCATGGTCAGACCAATATGTGTCTAAGATAAAGAGGGTGTATTGTAAAATGGGCACATTTGACCATACATGGTCAATAAGTACATTTTGTACATGCTTTATCTTATCCAAAAGAAATAGGAGATTGTAATTGCACATGTAGTTTTTGAATTCTTTTGTTATGGCACTATTTTGTAGCATGTCAACATTGAAGTCTCTTAGAATGATAATGGTTTCATTCAGATGTAAATGGTATAATGCATTTGAAACAATATGCATTATGTTGGGCAATGTTGCATGCAAAGTGACATAGAGATTCAATATTGCAATTTGCAATCCATGGAAAATTACTCTTGCTAGCACCATCTCAACATTTTTTTCTTCGAAATGCATATGATCCAAAATTGTTATATGTTTTTTCACTAATATCATCACTCCATGCGTAATGTAACTTGATATGCAATTGTGATTTGGAAATTGCTTGCTTTGCATGCATAATGTCATGTATGTTTCTTGCAAGCACAGAATATCAGATTGCATTGTGTCATAGTCATTGAGTATATCATTCATATGTGCATTTAAGTTGCACATGTTAAGTGAGAGAATTGATACAGATGAGTTTGTTTGTATGGATTGGTAATCATATTGCAAATGCCATTTTGCACTAGTCCAAAGGCGTTGCATCTCAGTATCGACTTTATGTTTGACTTTGAAGTTATATTTTGTAAGAGCGCTTAGAAAATACAAGGACTCTATGTTTCTGACACGAGTTAGAGCTTTGTGTACAAGTCCATGTATTTGTATTCCAGCAGGGTCGAAGGAAACACTATCAAGTGTTATCCCTTGTGATCTGTGGATTGTATGTGCACATGAATAAATACCTAAACATTCTTACTTGCAAAATGTAAATAGTAAACAATAAAGAATGAATACGAATGAAACTATGGTATTGAAACTTACTCATCAATGATGAACGAAAGAATCATAGGTCCAATTGTGAGTGCAGGATTTCAACCCTGCAAAGTGCAACAATAGGTCCTGGAATTACCCAGGATTTGCATTTCAGGTCCTGTAACTTTTTCTTTATAACTTACTGAAATTTGTCACCAATAAAGATGGATAATTCTTGACAATGGTGTGCAATTTTGTTGTAGCTTGGTTATTGTTGTATCATACTTATCCCTTCTACACCTAGCTGCAATTTTCTTCTACAAGAACATTTTGCAAAGGCAACAAGCTTGACATCGTCTTTCCATGTGAAAGACATGGGTTCAATTCACGTAGGGGATAGGTAGGTACTCATTCCAGGGAAAGGTGGGAATATCATCGAGGGCAAGGTGGGAAGGCTAAATAATTTCTTTATTCAATTGAGGCATTATATTTCCACTTCATCACATATGACAAAGGACCAGGATTTGCAATGCTAGAAAAAATTATAGTCAGAGTTGTGCAAACGACATTGGCATGCACATGGTGCAAAGTTTGGGGAAAAAATTGGAGGAAAATTTAAGAGCAGGAGGAAAAGATATGCCAACCTCTATGGAAAGTCTGCAGGATAAGAATGATGAATAAATACTCAAACATTCTTACTTGCAAACTCTAAACAGTAAACAATAAACAACGAATACAAATGAAACTATGGTATTGAAACTTACTCGTCAATGATGAACGACAAAATCACAGGTCCAATTGCGAGTGCAGAATTTGAACCCTGCAAAGTGAAAAAACAATTCCAACCATGGGTGCAAGACTCCAACCTTGCAAAGTTGAAGCAAACAAAATCAAGCAACAAGCAACAAACTAGTGAGCAAGCACCAATAGGTTCAACTGCAGGTGCAGGACTTCAACCTTGCAAAGTTGAACCAAACAACAACAAGCAACAACCAACGAACCAATGAACAAGCAGCAACCATTGAACCAGTAAATAATATATGTATCTTAAATGATAACTAAATTGCATTCCAAACATATAAGAAATATGAAACATATGATGTTTATGCGAGTGGCGGTGGACAACAATATTGCCCAAATTCACTGCAAGATTGTATGCAAAAATTGGAGGAAAAATGTACTCTGACAGGCCTATTTAAGTAAACATTTAAGGTTGTTAGGCTTGTTTAAGGGCCTCGCGCTATGTGAACATTCAAGTTGTCAGGCCTATTCAAGTACCTCAAAAAGAGTGTCAATGCTCAAAACTTTCGGTATGTAAACATTTCAATAAAAATAAAAATTCAAAAATTCAAAAAGAGAATCGATGCTCAAGACTTTGGATATCTAAACATTTAAAACATTGGGAATAATGAAGCTGGCAATAAGACTTCGAATCTATTCTCTAATGAGATGATGAAAAACAATTATTTTTTATTATATAAAAAATAATGATTTCTATTCTCTAGTTCTAACAATAGAGATTGTGCAAAAATTTATAGTCAAAGGGAAAGTTAATATGAAGTCAACAATTTATCGATCACTATAGTTCCTCTACGCCTTCAGAAGGGACTAATAATAGGGAAGCAAGAGAGGATAAAAAAAGATTAAAAGAAAATAGAACAAAAAATAGGGTTAAGAAAAAATTGAACTAAACGACATGGAAGGTAAATGGATTAACCAAATAATGACGGGAGGGATAATGAAAACAATAAATGGAGAATTGAGCTAATAAAAATGATAAAAGAGTTTAAGGAGAGAATGACCTAGACAAAAAAAAATTAAGGTTAAATGAGAAATCACAAACTCAGAGGGAAAGAATGATTGATATTAAAGGTTACGATAAAGATATTTAATGCAATCAGAAGATTAATCAAGAGTAATCTAATGCTTAATGATTTAGGTTTAGGTAATGAATGATGGTTTTCAATATTTGTTGAGTTTGTAGCCATCTTCTTTATTGAAATTATTGGAGTGTTTTTCAATTTCCAAAACTTCTAAAATGATACTAGAGGAATAATATAGCGAGGCAAGAATTTTGGTTTAGTCAAAGCAAATAAGGTGATTAGATTTGAAGGAGTGCTCAACAATAACTAAATTGCTTATCCATTTATAGTTTGTATCAACTTTATATTCTTTGATCCGGACTTAATGGGGGAGATTGACCCTTGTTAAATAAGTGTTGGAAGCTATCTTGTATACTGGTATTCTTTGGCCATCATTCTAAAAGGGATTTTAGAGAAGATTATGAAAACATACTTCAAATTTTATGGGGGTGGAAAGAGTGACAGTGGGGGTATTCCATTGTCTAGATGGAAATCCATAGAAAATCCAAAGGAAAAGGGGGGTCGAGGATTGAAAAACATGCATAATTTTTGTTAGTGCCTAGAAACAAAAAGTCTATTGAATCTAATAATAAAATATGGTTTATCGAGAATAATAATAGAACATAAATATATATATCAAGGGACATTCTTGCACTTGATCAAAAATCAAAGGAAAAGTACACAAAATGTGTCAATTCAATGAAAGGCTTTAGTGTTGGCATTTCCAATTATTGGAAATCATTTCACTTGGAAAGTTCGAAAATGGAAACATGTTAGAGTTGGGGCTAACTCATTTGTGGGTTGTGGTGAAGGAGTATTCCTTCATCTTGAAATGAATTTTTTTTCATGATAATGGAAATATCACTCTAAACCAAGTGTTTTATCCTATTACAAATATATGGAAGTAGGGATAGTACCTAGTGTTTGTTTAGATTTATAGGATGAATGGGGAAAATGTGGAATTGTTATTTAACTAAGTCAAAGAAAAGACACATCAGGTTGAGGGAAGAGATTGATACCTTAGCATGGTAAAACAAAAATTTCAAATGTATATACAACACACTTAGGATACATAATTACACTTTCTTTTGAGGACCAAGAAGTGTGCTAGTGGTGGTCAATGATTTTTAAATTCAAGGCTCTAAAGAAGACTTGGATCTTTCTGTGGTTAGCTCTAAGAAACAAGGACCTGGCATGGGAGGTGATGCAAAGGAGGAATAGAAATGGCCCTAGTTCATGTATTCTATGCAGAAGAGACAATGCAACTATCTCTCATCTAGTTATTTAATGTCATTTTTCACAATAACTTTGGAAGGAATCTGAAAAATTGACTGAAATTTACAATGTACGGGGAGTTATTGTAGATAAATGTTTAAAAAAATGGTTTGATTTTTTTTTTTGAAAGAGTTTAGAGCTCTTCCTTGTCTTATTTTATGGGGTATACAGTTTGGCACAAAATGCACAGATCTTTGAAGAAAGGTACGTACCCACTTTTCAGGTTTTCTCATGAGTGAGCGCTTTGATACAAGGTTGTAGAATACCAACTAAAGATAAAATTACAAGGTAGGTTGGCGAGTTCTTCATTTATCGATCTTGGGCTTTGGGTTTTTTATATGGGCCTAGACAAGGCCCAATAGAATTTAGTAGTGCTAGTGGCATTCTCTTCATAAATGACAGTCATAGTGTAAATTCAAAGATGGATTAGAACCAAAATTAAATAATTATGTAGAAATAATGGCTTTGAGATTTTTTGTGAAGTTTGAACTGGAAAAAGAAATAAATCAAATTTAAATCTTTGGAGACTCTTATTTGGTTATTAATTGGATGCAAGGAATTTCAAAGATTCATAATGTTATCCTAAAGTCATTTGTAAATAAGTTGAAGGAGGCATCTAATATGTTTGAACTAGTTTCATATACTCGTATTTTTGAGAGCTCAATAGGGACATTGATGCACTTTCCAAGGAGGCTTAGTAGATGGATGCATGTGCCCTACTCCTTGAGGAATCAAGGGATGGTGTCTTCATTGTTTCTAAACATGTTGTATAATGTTCATAGTATTTTAGGAGTGTATAGAAGAATATAATTAATATATTTTTTAATACATGATGTAATCTGCTGAAGAGGAATTTGAGATAGTTAGTTATATCTTGATGTTGTTTACATGATTGTATGAAGGGAACATAAGAAGAACAATTTCTAGTGTATTTTATTTGAAAGTATATTTTTTTTTTGTAGAACTTGGATATGAAAGTGAAGTGACAAAACTTAGTTGTTTTACTTGGTAATGTTATCTTTCTCCTACCATTTTATAATATGCTTCAATCAAATAAGAATCTGGTTTCCACTCTCACCTTGAATAGAAATGGCAAAGCAAAACCCTTTGATGAATAGCTAAACCTAAAAGAAATTATTAATTATTTTATTTGAAAAAAAATAAATATTCACATTAATAATTATTCAAAAAATATTCCAAAAGAGTTAAGATCACTTTCTACATTTAAATGTGGTAGAAAATTAAGCTCTAAAAAAAAAACACAAGAAATTTGGTAATAAAAAGTTGAAACAAAGAATGAGAATTCTAATTAAAGTTATATCATTTAATATTTTTTACTCCATCTTCTAAGATATCCAAAGTTGACTTATTAAAATGACTGAGTTATTTTAGGCAATAAAAAGGGAAATACGTATCATTTTAAAATGATACATTCCTCATTACAGATGTTTTTCTCATTAAAAACTTTATAGATTTTTATGGGGCTTTATGAATGGTGATTTTTCAGAATTTATTAACTTATTTTTTAAGTAAGTTAATAAATGAATAAATTCCATATTTATAGATAAAATTATATTTTGATTTGATTTATTATTTTTTAAATTTTTTAACAATTCAAGTAGTTTTAAAATGTACCAATACTTTTAAAAGAAAATTTTCATGATTTAAATTCTAACAAATTATGTAAAAGTATATCTTACAAAAAAATTCTATTAAATTTATGAGAACATTTTCTAGAAAAAAAAAAAAAATTAACTTAAATTTAATGTATCATGCAATACATGTATGCATTAAATAACTCAAAACACCTACCTACTTAATAAAAAAATATACAAATAAAAATTATAGATATTTGTTTAATGTACAATAAAATAAAAGAGATAAAATGGTTTTTCTCAACAATGAAATATAATACCTAAATGGTTTGAGATTATTATTTATTCTTACCTTGAACTTTTGCCAATTTTTTAATAACTTAATAATCATTAAGTAAATGACAAATGATTATTTAATAATCTACTAAATGAGGAAGGTGTTAAGCAATCGAAGCAAAAACATAACAAGATTTTAATAGCAAAGAAAATAAAACCAAGATTAAACCAACAACAACAGTCACACAATTGACATAGTTATTTATGTGGAAACCCAATACGGGAAAACCATGGGGCAATGATAATGGGTATTCTTATTATTCAAGGGAGAATTACAATATCCAACACTGACATACAACCATCCTCTCCTCTCTACGCACACACCGCTCTCCACAATATTGTGTCTTTCTCACACCCTGCATTGCACATTCACCTCTATGGGTATGCTCATATATATAACATATATCACATAGTTACACAAACTGATCATAAATAGATCACACAGTTACAAAACGTGTTCATTGTAGTGTGCATGAATTCACAATCTAAATTTAGTGCATGAAACTGCATGGGAAATTGGTTGGCACATTTTCAACAATCTCCACCTTGACAACTATTTACCTGATATATCATGCCTAAATTAATTCATCACCTTTCTTGCAAGCCAAGAAAAGTGAAACACCATCACATCTCCGCAACTTTTCTAACAATATTGTTACATGAACATGTCTGCATGATTCGCTCCAGTATAGACCATTCTGCCTCCATCAGTAAACTGTCTAATAAACTGATGCACTTGTCCCATTTTGATACATTGGATTATTAGTCAAATGCACAACACTTTGACCACCACATAACACCTCATCTTGTACTTGTCCAAACTTACCCAATAGATCCTTGCATTCTTGGAAGACATAACCTGAAGTAGGTCTCCTCTTTTCCAAATCTCATGAATCATAACCACAGACTAAATCATTGCAACCATTGTAGATGATACTTGTGCTTTTGTGTTTGAAGCACCCAATTCGATGCTCTTCACCTGGTTTTTTCATGTGTCTACCGACAACACCAACTGCATGTGAAATGCTGACCATTTCCCATCGCAATCATCAAACTTCCTACTAGAATATAACACTTGAGACATATAACCATTTTCTTGTTCATCAGTTAGGACATTAACTTGAAGAAAATTCACAATGGAAAGCCAAAGGGATTTTACTGGTTTCAAATAATTCATACAAAATTTCCTGCGTATCTTCACCACATACTTCTGTTGTGATAACCAATCTTACCATATTTCTTGTCGTTGTGTATTTCCCTGTCCAAGATTTATTTTGGTGCTCCTAGATCCTTCATAACAAACGTCCTAACCAACTGATCCAACCTGTCGATCTCAAACATGCTTGTGCTTGCTACAAGCATAACATTTAACGCCAAAATAATAAATATACAATAAACACAATGGTTATACTCACTTCTTGTAAAAATTGGCTTACCATGAAGGAATCAAACATCTTGTACCATTTTCCTGGCATGCTTCAGGCCATATAATAATTATTGAGTTTGCAAACAAATCTTTTGTTGCGATTCTGAACTAACCATTCCAATTGTTCCAAATACATCTCCTTATCCAAAAAAAACTCCATGTAAAACAATTTTAACATCTAGATGTACTAACACAACTAGTGCTTACACAACATGAATAGAAACAAGCTTTTAAAAACTTGTGAGAAACTTTCATGGAAATCAATACCTTCCAAATACCCTTCTACTACAAGTCATGCTTTGAAACTTTCATATTTTACTATGTTTGATTTTTTAAAAGGAGATTCATCAAACAATGCATTTTTGTCCATTATGATTCTGTGGGAAGTAGGGTCCCACATTTTGCAGCCTTAGCATCATCACCATATCAAATATCTACCTGTTTGATCTTGGTCTTACTTAGAATGCTGATAAAAACATAAGAATCACAAACAAATAATTTCACATTTGAGTAATTACCAGATGACCTGTTCATACCTCTTATAGAATCTTCCAGTCTTTTGAAACCGATGGTGACCGAGTTATCAGATAGCAAAACTGCTTATGTCCACAATTATTGTTGCAACTGTTGGATCATGTTGTCATTGATGCCAATGGTTTGATTGATTGATGTCATTGATTGATGTCAAGTGATTGATTGATGTCAAAGGATTGATTGATTGATGATTGATGTAATGTAATATGTATTATCCTTGATGAGAAAGCATATATGAAGATGGATCAATGAGTTGTCATTGATACATGATGAAGATGGATCAAATGTGGTTTCATTAGTATATGATGCATTGTTGGAAAAATGTATAGATGGCTCATTATTGTCTTATCATTATTGATAAAGTGCACAAACGGATGAACTCCAAAGTGGTCCCCTTATGGTGAAAGCCCTCACATGAAGACGCTTTGCGGATTGAGTTATCCTAGAAGAATGGTTGTAGGACCCATGTTTGTATGTGGAATAATGAGATGAAGATCAAGGAAATTGTTGGTGAAACTATCCTATATGGATAGTGTTTGTCATGCCATTTCCGGTGGTATGTGGAATGTCACATAACTCCTCATGGTTTGAGAGTTATGGCCTTATGAAGATGAAGGACCCCCACATGAAGACTTGAAGCCCCCAAGGTCAAAGAAGTCAAAGTGACCTAAAAGAAGAAATCATTATTTAAATGATAAATTAAAGTGACAAAGTCAAGGTGGATTATTTAAATAATAAAGAGAAGTGACAAAATCAAGAAATGATAAAGTAAGGTGACAAAATCAAGAAGGAATATTACCCAAGTTCAAAGAAGTCAAAGTGAACTAAAAGAAGAAATAATTATTTAAATGATAAAGTAAAGTGACAAAATCAAGGTGGATTATTTAAATAATAAAGAGAAGTGACAAAATCAAGAAATGATAAAGTAAGGTGACAAAATCAAGAAGGAATATTTAAATGATAAAGTATTGGAGAACTTTCT
>ML776865.1:1087671-1099888 GCA_009831015.1 Picea engelmannii | reverse complement strand
AAATAATAAAGAGAAGTGACAAAATCAAGAAATGATAAAGTAAGGTGACAAAATCAAGAAGGAATATTTAAATGATAAAGTATTGGAGAACTTTCTATTTATGGAAAGTGGTTAACCCTAAAATAAGGAAAATAGTTTAAGTGTCCTAGAAATGGGTTAAATGACCTAGAGGATGAAAGTATAAATAAGATATAACTGATCTCTTGTAGATCATCTTTTTGTGGATCAATGGAGAGCTTCTTGTGAGAATATATTTTGGAGTATTGGTGGACAGCTTATTGTGAGAGCTTCTTGAGCATTTTTGGTGTGGAACACTTGAGAATATTGAAGATATATAGGTGACTGAGGTAACCAAATGATATCTAAGCCAAATTTCAGAGGGAAGGTGAATAAAATAGGGTCGGAATTCAAGGGAGGATAAATTCTTTTCATGATGCTTTCTAAGGTATTTTATTTACAGTTCATCTCACCATTTTCACAATAACTTTTTTTCTATAATGATTCAGACCGTGAGATTGATATGAAACTAAGGAAACATATCCAAGTATCTGTGGTAAAAAATTCATCTTTTGGGTCGTTGTAGTTTTGGAGATACACTCCGTGGAAAATAAGGTTTGTGGCTAGTCCAGAAACTAGTCTAAAACATGTGTTTCGGGTAAAAACATCAGAACTTCTTCATAACATATCCAAATTCAGTGAGACCAATTGTGTTGGTTAGATTATAGTCTTTGGTATGATGTGTAACATTTTCAGATCGATTCATCAAATATTTCGTGCGGGACACGCTCTATAAAGTCGCTCTCTGGAATAAGCCAAAATTCAACAAGGTATGTCATTTTTTCTATAACTCATTTTTTGAGAGGTTCCAAGTAGTGACACCTATAGGAATTGCATAAAACACACTATAGAACATTGTCTATCAATTTCATATCTTTATTCATTACAAGTACAAAATTATGCTTATTTCAAGTTAGGGTTGTTGACTAATCCAAAACTAGTCATGGTTGAGATAAGCAGTTGATGAGTTTGCACATACATGAGGTGTCACTCAATTTCAAGTGAAGATAAAGAATCAAGTGATGATAGTGCAAAGTAATATCTTGAATAAATTTCAAATGAAGGCAAAGAATTATGTGTTGAAGTTGGCAAAAAGGAAGATCGTAAAGATATTTCAAATGAAGGTAAAGAACACTAAAAAACCATTGATTGCAATGATGATGATGAATTTTTCTCTACAAGTGAAGAAGAAGATCTAGAAACAGTTTGTGTAAAGTTTGATGGTAATTATCCCATGAAAAGAATAGAAGAAAATATATTAAAACTTCAAAAGGAAGTTGAAGAGGGTTTATATAGATATAGAAGTGATCATTATTATATAGACTATAACTATCTTTCAGATAACATTAAAAATTTTCTTAGGAGGAGTCTAAAGCACATCTTGAAATTAAAGGAAATGCTCAAGGAACAGGAAGAGAGCAATAAGACTCAATTAGAAGAAAAGGAAGAAGAGATCACAAGACTAAAGAATGGAAAAGAAGATATAAATGTAGATGATGAGATTAACAAAAGTTTTGAAACCATTGTCCATCTCAAGACCCAAATTGAAGAAACCAAAAGAATAGAGGAACTATTGAAGAATCAAATAAATGAAAAGGAAGATGCATGTTGTAAGTTAGAAGTTGAAATTGTTGACCTTAGAAAGAAGGTAGAAAAGTCAAACGAATTCTTGAATAGCTCACGAATCTTGAATGAGATCTTAGAAAGTCAAAGATCACCATGTGATAAATCAGGTCTTGGATACAAAGAATAAGCTACACATGCTGAAGCAAGCACCTCAAAGAAGCATGAGATAATTCCATCAAAGAAGGAATATAATGTTGCAAAACAACCATCGACACAAGGCAAAGAAAATTTCAAAAGAAAAATCAAGGAAGACATCAAGAAGCTATTCTTGGGACACCAAAGCAAAGGTATGGAAGTATTTTTCATGGGCATTATTGTTCATGTAATGGATACAGTCGCAAAGATTTTAAATGTAAATCTTATGAAAGAAGATATAATGGAATATTTTATAACACCATGAGGTGTTGGAGATGTGATCAAGTAGGACACATTGTTGTTCACTGTAACACCATGAGATGCTACAGCTGTAGTGGATTTGGACATAAATCCGAGGAGTGTTGGAACACAAGAAGAAAGTCCATGATGAGGACTTCACATAGCATGGATAGAAGAAGGAATGAAGTAAGGAAGGGTGACATCTTTGAAAACATGGATGCTCAGAGCTCAAATTCTGAGAGCAGGGACATCTACAAAAGTGGGTGAAGAAGACAGAGAAGCCATAATAGAATGAAAGACTGAGGGGAAGTTCAAAAATGTCATCTACTGAGGCATACATGGGTGATAGTGGTATCAGTCGCGTACATACGCAGGTTGAACTTGTATAAGTTGCGTACATACATGAGTTGTCTGTGCAACAGACCGCGTATATGTGGTGAAGCCTAAGGAAAAGGGCTATGCACAAGGATTGTAGTTTGATGTGATGGTATAACTCTATGATGCAGGGTCTGACATGGTTTATTGCAGGTTTTGACATTGTTTGTTACAGGTTTTCATGATTCTATATTGGATTATGTAAGGTGATGATGTAAAATAAAATCTTGGGTGCATGGCACTAACCCATGAGTATGGATTGATGCATTTTCTGTTGAAGAACAATGCTAGTTATGAAAATGAAGTTATGACACCTTGGTTATGTGATATATCTTGATGATGTATTGGAAGCTTACTTGTTGAAAAGCTTGATGCATGCATTTAGCATATGAATGGGCTACACATTGGGACATGTGGTTGGTGAGTTGATGAGGCGATCATGTTGTACATCATTGATGATTCATAGCTTGATCTATAATTGATACATGTTTTGTACACTAATAGATGGCATATGGTTGATGATACTATACCATTGGTACTACTTGATCAACACAACAATTTGTATTTGTTTAAGATACATGATTGTGGCACTTGGTTTATGATGGAGACATATCATGAGTGATATGATACATGGTTTTCATATTGGTAGATGCACATGGTTGGCATATTGGTGGATGCACATATTGGCATTTTGATAGAAGCATATGATTGATACATTCCATGGATGATATATTTTGGCACATTGCATGATGTTGATGTACATAGGTGTTGTGCATGATGAGCACACATTTTGGTACAAGATGTACTTGGTTGATATTTTACTCATGATTCTATATTTTATTGTTGAGATATCTGTTGTTTCATGATGGTTGGTATGACATGAATTTGATGCATGAACAAGTCCAGGGATCGTTATATGGTAGCATATTGTTGATCTCTAAGAGAAGATAGGGGGAGACATACCCATAGGGGGAGTCATTCTTCTTCCCATGATTCTAGGAGGAGATATTTATCAAATGCATACCTAGAAAAGAGACCTATATTTGAAGAAAGAGCACAGAGGAATAATTCCAAGAGGAGCGATGGTCACAGGGGGAGTATGAGCGATGTATTTTCAGCATTACATCGGAGTGATATCCCTTGTTCAAAAAGGGAGAGATTATTCAGAGGAATATCAAAGACATTCAGACAGGGGGAGTAGTCCCAAGAAGAGTTCAAGCAAGAGGATCATCCCCAAGAGGAGAATGGCCCTTTTCCATTGATGTCAAAGGGGGAGAGATAGTCACATTGATTTGATTGATGATTAATGATTGAGCGAGATAGTCACATTTGGGAGAGATAGTCACATTGACTATTAATGTAGAGTATGTCTTATCTACATGTTGACATCAATAATTGGTAATTGGTGTTGACATCAATGTTGGTATTGTCATCAATGCCAAAGGGGGAGATTGTTGGATCATGTTGTCATTGATGCCAATGGTTTGATTGATTGATTGATGTCAAAGGATTGATTGATTGATGATTGATGATTGATGTAAAGTAATATGTATTATCCTTGATGAGAAAGCATAGATGAAGATGGATCAATAAGTTTTCATTGATATGATGAAGATGGATCAATGAGTTGTCATTGATACATGATGAAGATGGATCGATGTAGTTTCATTAGTATATAATGCATTGTTGGAAAAATGTATAGATGACTCATTATTGTCTTATCATGATTGATAAAGTGCACAAATGGGTGAACTCCAAAGTGGTCCCCTTATGGTGAAATACCTCACAGGAAGACGCTTTGTGGATTGAGTTATCCTAGAAGAATAGTTGGAGGACCCATGCTTGTATGTGGAATAATGAGATGAATATCAGGGACATTGTTGGTTAAACTATCTTAGATGGATAATGCTTGTCATGCCATTTTTGGTGGTATGTGGAATGTCACATAACTCCTCATGGTTTGAGAGTTATGGCCTTACGAAGATGAAGGACCCCCACATCAAGGCTTGAAGCCCCCAAGGTCAAAGAAGTCAAAGTGACCTAAAAGAAGAGATCATTATTTAATTGATAAAGTAAAGTGACAAAGTCAAGGTGGATTATTTAAATAATAAAGAGAAGTGACAAAATCAAGAAATGATAAAGTAAGGTGACAAAATCAAGAAGGAATATTACCCAAGGTCAAATAAGTCAAAGTGACCTAAAAGAAGAAATAATTATTTAAATGATAAAGTAAAGTGACAAAATCAAGGTGGATTATTTAAATAATAAAGAGAAGTGACAAAATCAAGAAATGATAAAGTAAGGTGACAAAATCAAGAAGGAATATTCAAATGATAAAGTATTGGATAACTTTCTATTTATGGAAAGTGGTTAATCCTAAAATAAGGAAAATATGTTAAGTGACCTATAAATGGGTTAAGTGACCTAGATGATGAAAGTATAAATAAGATAGCAATGATCTCTTGTAGATCATCATTTTTGTGGATCAATGGAGAGCTTCTTGTGAGAATATCTTTTGGATTATTGGTGGAGAGCTTCTTGTGAGAGCTTCTTAAGCATTTTTGGTGTGGAACACTTAAGAATATTGAAGATATATAGGTGACTGAGTTAATGAGAGGATATATAAGCCGAATTTCAGAGGGAAGGTGAAGAAAAGAGGGTCGAAATTCAAGGGAGGATAAATTATTTTCATGATGCTTTCTAAGGTATGTTATTTACAGGTCATCTCACCATTTTCACAATATTTTTTTTTTCTATAATGATTCAGACTGTGAGATTGATATGACACTGATGAAACATATCCAAGTATATGTAGTAAAAAAATCATCTTGTGGGTCGTTGTAGTTTTGGAAATACACTCTGTGGAAAATAGGGTTTGTGGCTAGTCCATAAACTAGTCTAAAACATGTGTTTCGGGTAAAAACATCATAACTTCTTCATAATAGATCCAAATTCAGTGAGACCAATTGTTTTGGTTATATTACCTTCTTAAGTATGTTGGGTAATAGTTTCATATCGATTCAACAAATATTCTGTGCGGGGCACGCTCTACAAGGTCGCTCTCTAGAATAAGCCAGAATTCAACAAGGTATGTCATTTTTTCTATAACTCCTTTTCTGAGAGGTTACAGGTAGTAAAATCTGGAGGAATTTCATAAAACACACTGAAGAAAATTGTGTATCATTTTCATATATTTATTCATTACAGTTACAAACTTATGCTTATTTCAAGTTAGGGTTGTTCACTAATCCAAAACTAGTCATGGTTGAGACAAACAGTTGATGAGTTGGCACATACATGAGATGTATAGTTGATGATGTTGGTACATATTGATGAGTCATTGTTGATGAGTATTTGACACATGATTGGTAAATACTTGGTACATGTTTGGATGCACTTGTTTATGGTATAGGTTGATTACAGGTTGTTTGGTATAGGTTGGTGCATGGTTGATGCACTTGTTTATGGTACATATTGATATATGTTGAGGATTGTTGCTTCATCTCAGTTGTTGCTAAGGGTCTAAGCTGAGTCTTGCATTATAGAGATGGTGATCTTGTAGAGTTATACTCTATTCAGTTGTTGCTGAAAAGCCCCAAGGATTGTAGTCTGTAATAAAAAGAAAATTGTACATACATCTTGTGTTCTTTGTGCTCCTTTTGGTGATGAATTGTTGATGATATATTGTTGATATATGTTGCTTATATGTGTTGAAATTTAACTGGTTATAAATGAAACAATGAGTAATGAGTTAATGGTGATTGCTTACTAAGGAGTTTTGGGAAAAAGAGCCCTACATTGTTCACCCCCCTCTCTCAGTGTAGTCGGTGTGTCCAACAACTTGGAATTACTGAACATGCTTATTCGATCCCAACTTCCTTGCAATACTTTCCAAGTTCCATGGATACGAACTTACTTTCATCATGTATTCTCAAACACATGATTGAACTGCCAACACATCAGTCTTTCTATAGACCCACCTTTCTAACCTAGACACACTGCTCCACCTTGAACTTTGCATTCGAACAACTTTGACCAAATCCGACCAAACCAGCCCAAGTGAACCTTTGTCTCTCACCTCCAGGGACTTTACACTAGAGTCTCAATGCTCCACCTTAACACAAACATTCCCTTGACCAAATCCGCCCAAGTCGGCTAAGTAATCCTTCATTGCTTACCTCCAGGCCCATTTACAATGGAGTTTACGAAGCCTTTTATAGGCTTAATTACATGCAATCCATGGAAACAATGCCATGGGCTACCCAAAAACATGGACCCGAATAACCACGTGATTTGACCTAAAAACCGGATTTAACTCATTAACTCTTTCATCGAGTCAAGATTAACCCAACATACATGCCCCCCCACATATTCAATCTACCTAAATCTATGTTTAGAATTTTCATAGGTGACCTGATAAACCAGGGGTACGCATGCCTGTCTAGGTTTTACAGACATACGCCCATTTACATGCAATCAGTAATTTTTACAACTCCAAAGTAAATGCAATTTTTTTTTTTTTTATTTCATGGTGACTCAAACCATCACCACCCTACAACTTCTATGTGAACACAGGTGGTGAGTCACAATAGACAAATAAAACTTCATCAACCATACTTGAACCTGAAGTTGTTGCAACTAAATTTGCTTCTATTTTGGAGTCTTCTTTGGATGCTTGTTGTCTCTTCCAACAATCCTTCTTGAGAAGCCCATATTTTCCACAGAACCAACATTTTCCCTTACTCTTACTGTCTTTTGACTTAGACTTGGCTGTACCTCTCTGATCTTTCCCTCCTTCTGTAGATCGACCTTTGAACCACCATTTCTTCTATTGTTGAGGTTTCTTACTGGATCTTCTCCTCATTTCTTCAGACAACAGAGCTCCCACAATGGTGTCATAATCAATGGCATCTATTGAGCTGAACCACATAGAGGTGACCAGTGATCCCAAGACTCAGGCAATGAACATAGTAGTGTAACTTCCTTGTCCTCATCTTCGTACTTTACTTCCATACTAGATAATTGACAAATTAGAGTATTGAAAACATCTAAGTGATCAATAATTTTTGTACCTTCTATCATCCGTAAGTTGTACAACTACCTCTTCAAGAATATTCTGTTCGTAAAGGACTTTGTCATGTATAGACTCTCCAGTCTATTCCACAAACTCGTTGTTGTCTCCTCTCCAACGATGTTAAACAAGACTTCATTTGCCAGACACAAACAAATGGAACTGAAAGCTCTTCCATCCAGATCTTTCTAGTCCTTGTCTGTCATGCTTGTCAGTTTCTTTGACTTTCCCGCCAAAGCCTTTTGCAATCCTTGTTACACAAGCAAATCCCACATCTTAAACTTACATAGCTCAAAGTTATTCTTGTCGTTGAATTTCTCCACCTCAAACTTAAAGCTTTGCACTTTCGCCATTAACATAAATTCTCAAAACACTGCTTATAAAACTGAACATTTTTATTGTGGAGGGGCATTATTATATTTAAGATTAAACCCAAAAAATATAACTTTTAATTAAAAAAAAAAAAAAATTGAACTTTATTAAAAAAAACTTTTTATTTAAAAACGTGACGTCTTCCATTTTTCACTTTTTATCATAAAAACTCACCTCTATTAAAGTATCATCATCCACTTATTTAAAAAAAATCGGTTGCTTTCATAAAGTTTGACCTTCATACCTTGACCTTCCAAAAAAACGTTTATTTTTGGATTAAATAGTGGTTGTCGCACCTTAGAAAAGGATAGCGTGCGACACTGTGTAATATGGATTACCTGGGACAATTTTCCTGCGACACTTCCTCCAAATTGTTGTACTGTGTAATATGTACTATTCGCGACACTTTGTTGAAATTTTAAATTTCGTAAGTGACACTTTGTTGAAATTTTAAATTTCGCAAGTGACACTTTGTTGAAATTTTAAATTTCGCAAGTGTGTCTGCGACTATCGCACTGTGTAGAAGGTGTTGAATATGCCAACTATTTTTCTTAATTTGGTGGATATGGATAGATTTCATGGATCCTATTTTGTAGTGGTTTGTTCAACCAAATCTACTATTTTGGTATTTATGCATTAATTTGGATAAACAATTTTGTAACTAAATAAAGTTTGTTCTATATTGATGTAAGCCCATAGAAGCATAAGAGAGAGATGAAATAGTGGATTTGAGTGAGAGGTCGAATGGTTGTATGAACCATTGGAAGCCTGAACTTGATGGTTGTTGTGTTAATCTCCCTTGAACAATAATCAAAGACCGATTATCATTGCCCCATGGAGGTTTCCATTACAAGAAGGGTTTTACCACATAAATTTTTGTGTCATATTTGTGTGTATGTGAATGCTATTGTTCTTGTTTATTCTTCCTCATCAACTTAATTGAATATTTGTTGATTCCGCATTTAACAAGTATAGCAACATGGACAACCTGCGATAGTGTAATAAAACCCATCCTAGGCCAATCCACTCCACTCGGCTCGACTCGGCTCGATTACCCTGCTTTGCTATCCAGTGATCTGATTCGCTCTCAGATCCTTCAACTTTGCACTTTGATACCACTTGTTAGGTAGTGAAAGAAAAAACGTAACAAGATTCTAATAGCAAAGAAAATAAAACCAAGATTAAACTGAGAAAAACAGTCACACAATTGACACAATTATTTATGTGGAAACTCAATACGGGAAAAACCACGGGGCAATGATAATCGATATTCTTATTATTCAAGGGAGAATTACAATAGCCAACACCGACATACAACCATCATCTCCTCTCTACGCACACACGCACTCCACAAGATTACACAACCTGTTCACTCTAGTGTGCATGCATGCACAATCTAAATTTAATGCATGCAACCTCATGGGAAATTGGTTCGCAGGTTTTCAACTGAAGAATGCTTTAATGAAGCCCTGCATGGGTGTAGACGGATTGGCAAGTGCCGTGTAAATGGAAGGAAATTTGTAAAATGAAGTCTCATGTTCGATTCTCACCCGGACTTACTCGTGCGCCATTCTGGAGGGCTGGGTGGTTTCACCTGGGGTTATAGTGGTAGCCGCCTGAGGATCGACCCCGTGTCATGTGAGTACGAGAACCACGAGTTGTCGATTCCCCCAGTTAAAAAAAATAAAAAATAAATGCTTTAATGAACCAATTTTCCATGAAAAAATGGCAAACAATAAGAAAAGAACTAATGACAATTCACTACTTAACTCCTATCAATATGGATCTAAAATTTTCATAAGAAGTTAAAAATAATTTCACCATTATTTATAAGAAATTCAACATTTTATAAAAACTGTATCTTGTTTTCACGTTGCATGGAATCACCTTATGTTTGAATCTATTAAGAATAGATATATACATATAAAAAGTCTAAATAAACCTCAGATACTAAATATATAAATTTTTATATAAACATGAATCTATTTATCTTATAATTTTTAAGTTTTTACTAACTAATTAAATAAAAAATTGAGAAGCACTACAATAATTTTTGGAAGTATAATCTCTATAATAATTTTTGGAAGTATAATTTGTTTCACATTCAAGTGAAAATTGTTTAATAAAAATTCAAATTTCAAAATCACTTAACCATATAATGTGTTTCACATTCAAGTGAAATTTGTTTAATCAAAATTCAAATTTTAAAATCACTCAACCATAAAACTACAACATAAATATTGGCCACAAGAGAAGAATATGTTGCAAATTTCATTAAAAAAAATACACAAAATCGTCATTTTAATTTTTATTTTTTTTTGTATCAGCTACCACTATAACCTCAGGTGCAACCATCCAACCCGCAAGAATGGTGCACTAGTAAATCTGAGTAAGAATCGAACATGAGACTTCATTTTACAAATTTCCTTCCATTTACACAGCACTTGCCAATCTGTCTACACCCGTGCGGGCAATCGTCATTTTAATATTATAAAAATAAACACTAATAAATTAACAATCACTTAACCATAAAACTACAGCATATATATTGGTCAGAAGAATATGTTGCAAATTTCATTAAAACAAAAAACACAAAATCGTAATTTTAATATTATAAAAGTAAAAGCTAATAATTTGACAGGTTAATTAAAAAAGCCTTATCACAAATATATTGAATTTAATAAATATTTAAATTCATTTAATATTAACAACTAAAGTAAAAAACACAATTTAAATGACTAAAAGATAAATATTTAATTTCATTATAAGTAAAAAAAATAAACATAATCTGAATGACTGAAAAATAAATATTTAGCTACTACACCTTCCTACGAAAGGAAACTGACCTAGCTTAATAGAGGATACGAACATACTTTTTGCTTATTAATGCTGGAATCTATGACTAGAGGCTTTCATGACCATCTCTAATTATTAAAATTCTTCTTAAATATAAATACAAACTTATATTCAAAATGAAAATGTTGAGTCTACGATCCTCAGAGAATCTATGTCAAAATATACTAGCTAAAATAGGAAGACAGGAAGCGCTCGTCCTCGATGAACAATTGCAGATTTTTGCTCTGAAGCATGAAATCCACTGCTTCCACGTTAAAGCCAAAAGCACATCCCAATTTAATAATCTCAGAGAGTCCCCCAACCAAATCTGGAAATTCTGCCAGCAAACCTTGTGAGATTACCTCCGCAAAAGTAGTGGCAAACAACATCTTTGCCTTTTGATTGTTTCGATCAGGGGTCTGTATCAAGAGCCGCTTCGGGTTTTTCTCCCATCTTACCATAGCTGTTGTGTTTACCTTAATATTCTGTGCCAATAATAGAGAATATTCCACACTGAGTGGTTCTACCACTCCATAGACAGGGCAATCTATGAGAGCCCTGACAAGCTGATGTCTCTTATCAGAAGACAGTTTGAAAGAAGGCTTGGCAAGATAAGCAACACATATTCTGTATAACCCCATCCCAAACATCCCCTCCCCTGACTTCTGCAAAGACATCCTCTGTTGCATACAAATCTCAGTTTTGATGACAGCTTGAGATATATTACGAATGCCCAGTCGGTTATAAATGGAGAACAAAAGGTCCAAGGGTATTTCAGGATCAGTAGGGTTCGGGTGCCAGGTAAAATTTACCATTGGGGAACGTCCCTTGAATAATTCCTTCAGCTGCAAGTCGTCCGGGACATATGCTAACACGGATATCTCCATTATTTGTGCACACTGGGACTTTACAGCCGCTTCCAAGATATTGTTTTATGAGAGAGGAGGAACTGGACCATTTTTGCACAATATGTTTCCAAACCAAACAACATTTTGGTTCAGTTATTCCATGGTTGTCATTTCCTGCCCAATCCCGCCACAGCAAGCAGTAGTCTTCAATTTGTGGATGGGTGGGTACACGAAGAGAATTTGAAAAGAAATTGAGCAATTGTTCATCGTACCAGTTTTCCAGGATCTTCAGCCTCGATTTGAAAAGCCCATCTACGTCATGAATTACACAAGATTCTGCCGACATCCATTTTCCCTCATTTGGAATCCAAATTGGTAAAACCCCACTTTCATAAGGCTCCCATTTTGAAGCCTGGAGATACTTATACAGTCTGGTTATGGCTTCGAAATCTGTATGCATTTGAATATGGTGATCAACAATAACATTGCATCCTTCTCCAACCTCAGTGACCACTCCTACCTTTTGAAGAGCATCTTTGAATTTATGAATGGCATCCCCATAGAACGCCTCGTCAATACAAGGAACATCGTCCTCTTCTAATTGCCGAGCAAGATTGGAATCAAACAAAAAAGATTTAGCTGGAGATTCGAAACCCCT
>ML776865.1:1062940-1079707 GCA_009831015.1 Picea engelmannii | reverse complement strand
TGTGCCATGCTACATTGAAATATTTGCCATGAAGAAATTTTGTAGCTAATGCCCAAACGTGCATTCAATTGCATCTCACTTCCTTTGTCTTTTGTTATATACAATATATGTGTTCCAATAACATCACAACCAAATTAAAATTGACAAATTTGAATGTACTCATTCTACTTCACACCGTCTAAGTTGCATCAAACCGTCTAATCGCACACTATTATTTTCAAATGAAATTTATTTCTTCCTTCTTTTTTTTCCTGCTAACAACAAAAAAAAAAAGTCACCTGGTAAGCCTTACAACACATTCAACATGGTTTGTAACAAGTTGAAAATGCCTCAACAACCAAAATTATTTAAAATTCAAATGGCAACGTTCTACTCTAGTTTTCAACGATAATTTCCTATCAATTTCACAAAATTGAATGTAGTCATACTACAACATTGGAATACTAATGTACTCATACCTCAACATTGGAATTTGTCTACCTTATTAAGAGTCCTCAATTAAATTGCATTTCACCATCTTCCCAATTTCAAACAAGTTCGACAGGAACTTGACCATTTTTAATGAACATTATAGATTTAATTTAATATATGTTTATCATTATTAAGCAAACTTTCATTTTATTGCAAGTACCTATAGTAGTGGCCTATCAAGCTTTAATTCTTTTGTAGACATAGTACCTGGATGGTAGTAAAGACCATACATACCATAATAATTTTTAATCTCAATCTCAACTTTTTGTCATATAAAAAAGAAATTAATCTTAAAAAGCGTTTCTTTGATTTTCTCCATCCTTATTAAATCTACATTTAATTGTATTGATGTTGTTTAACATGTTTTTCCCACTTACCTCGCCATCCTTATTACATCTGCAATTAAATTTATCTAGCTCGGCAGGGACTACGTTGCCATGCAATGCTTGTTTCACAATGATCAAACTAGACCATATTTTAAATAAAATTGGTATCTTCCATACCAATATAAATCCATAAGAAGAACATGGGATGAGATTTGGTATATACATATATATATGTGTGTGTGTGATGTTCCCCTTCAATTGATGATTTATTAGTTTACACGACTTCGTAGGCTATAGTCAATAAAGAAAAAGGGGAGTCAAAGTATCAAACCTAAAGAGATATTAAATAAAATAAATAATTATATTTTAATCAAGTGAGGGTTTGATTTGGTCAAGAAGGAAGATCTAGAAGAATAAGAGAAGAAGAATAAATAGAAGGGGAGCCTACCTCTTTGGGCATTATGATTTGATATCTTATTTGAGTGCTCTTGTAGCCAATATTTTCGTTGGGGTTTTGGGAAAAACCTACCAGTGCAGGTTTAGTTTCGGTGGTGCAATACCTACCCTAGCTAGACAAAGGAGAGTTCATTTGGAGTCTTTGTCTTGTAGTATTTTCTGAAGATATTGAAGTATATTGGAGTAGAGCAATGGGAGGCTTGGAGAGCCTCGATTTCTATGTTGGCATCATACCAAGTTTCCTTGTGTGTGTAGCAGATTGTGTAGCTGCCTAGCAACCAATAGTTTATATTCTTAGTCTTTCTCTTTAGTTGTTTTTACAACCACTAGAGATATTTGTATTGTTGTTCCCATTCACAATAAGATGTCATATTGTTTTTCTCTATTTATGTGTGCTTTCCATGTGTTTGATAATATTCCTCATTGAGAAAAATATTGTAAGGGTTTCATATCATTTTCACATAGGAATAATTAATAATTTGGGTCAAGGATATTACAGTGGTATCAAAGCTAGTGATCTTTCCATCCTATGATTACATCAGAGCACTTTCCTTAGCCAAAAAAATAAATGCAGAATTTGTTTGGAAGAAAAGGGGGCGACGCAATTCAGGCTCAGATATGAAACTTTTTGAGCAGAATTTGCCAACACAAATTGGGTATTTGAATTTCTCTCAGAAAAATACCCAATTAAAAAAAAAAAATCAGTTGAAATGGAGTCCCGGAACTAAAGTTATCATCATTTTAATTTTGGCAGTTTTTCAGGGTTTTTCCAGAAAAACCCGCGCGATTTATAGTGAGGAGAAACAGTGGGAAAGAAATCATATTGTGTGCAGACAGTGGTGATTATTCTAGCCTATTATGCTGAGGAAGAAAGGGGCTGGATGATAACCCTCTAACAAATCACCAAAGAGGAAGTCATAATGAATCCCATCATAATCAGAACTAGAAAGAAGCATGGGGAACCAGGGTGAAGACAAAGTCCAACAATTGTTGGAATCTATAGTTGTAGGACAATTACAGATGACTGCGAGCCAACAACATACAACACAACTCCTGACAAAACTCATTCAAATCCAAGGAGGCTACAATGGGAATCAGGCAGAGGGAAGTCAACAAAGTAGTAGGGCCTATAGGGAGAATAACAACACTCATATTCCAATACAAAGCGGCTCACCAATAGGTAGCAGTAAAATACCAAGGCTGTCATTACCGCAATTTCTTAAGGAGCAACAGATAGAAGTTACAGAACAACAAGACCAAGATAATGATCCCCTTAAGGGTTACGAAGAGTACCTAGCCACACCAGAAGGTTTCTAGGAAGCATTTTCTTTCCAAGACTATTATAATGCTAAATATAAGAACAAACCAAGAGAATGGAACAAAGCAGTGCAGTACCATCAAAACTGTGATCTTATGCACAAGGTGGCTAGGTTAATTATTCCCTCTTTCGATGGATCAACTGAGAGTTCAACTAGCGCTTGGGTGCAGAAGATGGACACTTAACTCTAGCTCAACCCAATGACCGATGTAGAGGCAATCAATATTGCCACCTTGCATTTGGATGGGGAGGCTCATGAATGGTGGCATCATGGGTTGGTCACCCTTGGACATTCTAACATTACATCCTATGTAGAATTCACCCAGAGGGTGATGGATAAGTTCAAAAGGAAGGATCATGAAATTCATTTCAGGGAGTTGGCCCAGTTGAGACAGATAGGTACACCAAAGGAATTTATCACAAAGTTTCATAGGTTGGATGTCAAGGTAAATGATATCTCAAAACAAAGGTTAGTGATGTTATTTATAGAGGGGCTAACAGAACCCTTGAAGGGTTGGGTTAAGGATTTTAGGCCACCCACATTATAGGATGCCATCAATAAAACTTAGGATATGACAGACAATGGTCAGAAAGGCCCCAGTAAATACCTTGATTCCTCATAAGGGGCAGGCGATACAGTTTCCCCAGCAGACATGGACAGGGAGAGACAGGTTGGATGAAGATACTCAGAGAGAGCTTAGAAGAAAGAAACTATGCTTTAGTTGCAATGATCCATGGGAACAAAGTCACCGATGTATGGGAAAGGGAAAGGTCCATTATATTGAAGTACTATCTGATGAAGAAGATGAAGGTGAGGAGGAGAACCCAAACAATCCAGATGAGGGTCAGAACAGTGGTGAGGCACCACACCTTGAAATTCTAGAACATGCACCATTATAAGAAGGGGTCAAGAAGGTGACCATAGCCACATTGTCAGGAGTCCCCAGGTACTATGCCTTTGGAATCAAGGGAATTATGCAGGGACAAAGAGTTACAACATTGATTGATGGAGGGGCCACCCATAATTTCATAGATGCAACATTGGTTACCAGGAGACAAACTCCCACAGAGGAATTTGAGGGTTTTGAAGTAGTAGTGGAAGATGGGTACAACATGACATGTACCCAGAGGATTAGGGGGTTGGATATGACATTGGGAAACTACACGTTGACCAATGAATTTTATGTGGTGGAACTAGCAAACACTAATGTGGTATTGGGGTACAATGGATATATTCACTTGGAGACTTCAAAATGAATTATCAGGAGATGAGGATGGAATTCATAGACACTAGGGGTCAACGGGTTACCCTGAGGAGTATGCCATCAGCAGAACACAAGGTTGTATCCAACAGATGCATGGACGCTCTATTTAGACACATAGATGTGGCATGTGCAGTAGAGTGTTTGGTCATAATGCAGAAGCCATCCCAGGATCGTCGACATTACCATGCAGACATACAAGAGTTACTGGGTAAGCATGATAAAGTATTTGGGCCACTACCAGCAAGAAGACCACCAGACAAAGGATTCAAACATGTCATTGAGTTAGAGGAAGGGGCCAAGCTAGTGATTACTACACCATAGAGGCACCCAAATAATTTCAAGGATGAGATAGAAAAGGGCATACATGAGTTGTTGGAGATGGGATACATTCGGCCTAGCTCTAGTCCATTTTCTTCTTCAATAGTATTGGTGAAGAAAAAGGATGGCACATGGAGAATGTGCATTGACTACATGGCTCTAAACAAGAAGACTATTAAGAAAAGATGCATGATACAAAGAATTGATGAGCTAATAGATGAGATACATGGAGCAGTATATTTTTTGAAGATTGATCTTCAATCAGGATACGACCAGATCAGGGTGAGAGAGGAGGACATCCACAAAACAAAATTCTGATGTCACTATGGTCACTATGAGTTTTTGGTCATGCCCTTTGGGTTGACTAACGCACCAACTACCTTCCAGTCATGTATGGATCATATCTTTAAAAAAAAGTTAAGAAGGTTCCTATAGGTGTTCTTTGATGATCTTCTAATATACAGTAAGATGTGGAGGGAACATTTGGGGCATGTGGATGGGATTCTCAACATTATGGAGGAACAATCACTTTTTTCCAAGGAGGAAAAGTGTGAATTTGGATTGACGAATATCATGTATTTAGGGCACATAATAGGTGTTGAGGGAGTGAAGGTGCATCAAGAAAAGATTCAAGAGATATTATATTGGCCTACCCCTAGGTCGATCACATAGTTGGGAGGATTCTTTGGGATATGCAACTATTACACGTGATTTGTGAAAGGGTTTTCACAACTTGGGGCACCACTGATAGATCTGACAAAAAAGGGAGCATTTAGGTGGATTGAGGAAGCACAAACTACATTTGACCGAATGAAGAAGGTAATGAGCACTTTCTCGGTACTAGAACTTTCAAATTTCTCTCAGCCATTTGTACTGGAGTGTGATGCATCCAAAGAAGGGATAGGAGCGACACTGATGCAAAACCGCCATCCCAAAGTTTTTGAGAGCAGGAAGTTGAGGGAACCAGAAAGGTTTTACTCCATCTATGATAAGGAGATGTTGGCTATTATGCATGAACTGGCTAAATTCCGACAATACCTAGTGGGAGGATGTTTTGTAGTGAGGACCAACCACAATAGCTTGAAATACTTTCTGGAGCAAAAGGATTTGAGCGAAAGACAACAGAAGTGGGTGAGTAAGTTACAAGCCTATGAATTTGATATTGAATATGTTAAGGGAAATAATAATGTAGTTGTCGATGCCCTTTCTAGGAGGCCTTCAGTCTTTTCCCTTGTTGAGGTCTCCGTAGATTGGAAGTCTACCCTCTTGGTGGAATATTCCAAAAATACATTCTCCTGTGAGTTGATGGAAGGTACCAACCAGGATAACAGATACAGAGTAGTGGATGATATCTTCTAATACAAGGAAAGGATCTATCTTGTCCCTGAATCCATGCTCAAGGATAAGATCTTGAGGGCAGTTCATGATGCCCCTTTAGCCAACGACCCAGGGTACTTGAAGACTTATAGAAAGGTGAGAGAGAGATTCTCATGGAAGGGTCTCAAGTAGGATGTACAACGGTATGCGAGGGAGTGAAAGACTTATCAGTAGAACAAGTCAGAAATGACACACTCAACATGATTACTCCATCCACTACCTATTCCAGAGAGGAAATGGGAGATAATTTCCATGGATTTCATTATAGGGTTACCCAAAGTCCAGGGCAGGGACTGTATTTATGTGGTGGTAGACATGTTGACCAAATATGCACATTTTTTTTCCATTCCTTCATAATACAATGCATCTCAAGTGGCAGATCTCTTCTTTAGAGAAGTGTTCAAACTCCACGGTCTTCCGAGGAACATAGTCAGTGGCTGGGATAGCAGGTTTCTTAGTGCATTTTGGCAAGAGCTATTCAGGTTATCTGGGACATATTTTACACCTAGTACTAACTATCACCCCCAAATAGATGGATAGACTGAGATAGTAAAAAAATGGGTAGAAAGTTACCCGAGGAACCATGTGTCAGGACAATAATGAGCATGTATAAAATGGTTACATATCGGGGAACGTTGTTACAACACCACTCATCACATGTCCATCAGGATGAATCCATTCGGGACGTTGTATGACTATGATGACCCATGATTTGTAGATTTTTCATTTGGAGAGAGCATGGCTCCAAAGGCTAAATATTGGTTGTAGGAAAGCCAAGACATCTTGAGGATCCTAAAGGAGAATTTGCAGATTGCTCAGAGCCAACATAAGGTGTATGCAAATAGGCATCGGGTGGAGCATAGTTTTGAGGTCGGGGACCTAGTATTTCTTAGTCTATAGCCTTACCGACAGTCTTCATTGAAGAAGAGTGGTGCAGAGAAGTTGAAACCTAATTTTTACGAACCCTACAAAGTGATCATGAGAGTTGGAGAGGTGGCATATGAGTTGGAGCTACCAAAGGGAAGAAGAATCCACAACACATTCCATGTATCATGCTTAAAAAAGCGATTGGGCCAACAGGTCATTGCTTCGACAGATATTCCTCCGCTAGATGAGGAAGGAGAATTGGTTTTGGAACCTGAAAGGATTGTGGATGTACATGAACGGAGATTGAGAAGCAAACTTATCCGAGATTACCTAGTCATATGGAAGGGGTTTCCTACATAAGATGCTACATGGGAAGGTGAATAGATTTTATAGCACCCTGATCTAAAATTGCTTGAGGACAAGTAATTTCGGGAAGGGAGTACTTTAATGTCCCCCTCCAATTGATGACTCATTATCCTACACAATTCCCATAAGACATAGTCAACAAAGAAAAAGGGGATTCAAAGTATCAAACCCTAAAGAGATATTAAATAAAACAAATAAGTATATTTTAATCAAGTGAGGGTTTGATTTGGCCAAGAAAGAAGATCTAGAAGAATCAGAGAAGAATAATAAATAGAAGGGGATCCTACCTCTTTGGGAATTATGATTTGATATCTTATTTGAGTGCTCTTGTAGCCAACGTTTTTGTTGGGGTTTTGGGAAAACCCTTCCAGTGTAGGTTTAGTTTCGGTGGTGCAATACCCACCCTAGATAGAAAAAGGAGAGTTCATTTGGAGTCTTTTTCTTGTGGTATTTTATGAAGATCTTGAAGTATATTGGAGCAGAGCAGCAGGAAGCTTGGAGAGCGTCAGTTTCTATGTTGGCATCATACCAGGTTTCCTTGTGTGTTTTGTAGCAGATTGTGTAGCTTCTTAGAAGCCAATAGTTTATATTCCTAATCTTGTTCTGTAGTTGTTTTTACAACCACTAGAGATATTTGTATTGTCGTTCCCATTCATAATAAGATGCCATATTATTTTTCTCTATTTATGTGTGCTTGCCATGTGTTTGATAATATTCCTCATTGAGAAAAATATTGTAAGGGTTTCATATCATTTTCACATAGGAAGAATTAATAATTTGGGTAGGATATTACAATATGCCCCACACATTTATTACTTCCAATTTCTCATATGGATACCTTAAGGTATTGGGTAAATATATCATTTGGTGGGCCTTGAGGAGAACATGGGGTGGATTTTGATGAACTTATGTGTGCATACAGGTAGTGAAATGCATATGTCACATGTTTGACCACTACCTCTAAGGTCCCCATGGCTATCTTAAGGTACCAAATAAATCCGTAGTTGAAATGTAGTCTTAGTCAATGATAAGAAAGTCATCACCCCTAGCCATTGGCAGGAGTGTTATTTTTGGAATTTTATTCAGTAGGCCTTAAGGAAACTTCATAAGGGGGAGCTTTGGTCAATGTGAGTGGCATTATGTATATATCATACACTCAACCACTATATATGGGTGACTCCATTGCTACCTAAAGGTACTAGGTAGTTATGGCCTCATTAATTTATAAATCTTTTAAACCAGTAAGATTTCTTATTTTTTTAATTATATTAAAAAAATAGTTTTAATATTATTTTCTTAATTATTAAAAATGATATATAGTTATAAATTATTATTCAATAACTTTATTCAATTTATCACATATAATTTTAATAATTTTTTAATTATTAAAAATTAATACTATAATAATTTTATCTAGGTTGAATTTTATATTTTTATCTTGATTTATAATGAAATTAGAATATTAAAAGTTTTAAATGAATTACATATAACTAGTTATTTTATGATAGTTTGAAATGTTTGATTAGATGACGTTAAATAGTTTTGATACCACGTGTGTAGAGTATTAATATGCCACATGTATTATTTAGACGATTTTAATTTACACTTGTGAAGTTGTCAATAGTTGACAACACCTAAATGTGTCGAATTCTACTTCAATTTTTAAAGGCATGTAATAGTCACTAACACTTATTTTTTGTTGCTCTAAAATTATGTACAAATAATATATTATTAGAAGTTTCAAGTATTTTATAATTACTTTAGTTTTTATCTTTAAATTGTGTACAACTATTACCTTAAAACATTTCTAAATTTTAAATTTTAATATGTTACTTATAATTTATTTTATAATTATATTTTACACATGTTATCTCAAATGTATATATTTTAAATAGTTTTTGGTTTTTTTACATATTAATTAAAAATATAATGGTAACCACTTATTACATTTTTATATATGCAAGTTTTCAACACTTTGTTTGGATTGTTTGAGAGATTTAAACAAATTTTATAAATAAGAAGTTGTTGAATAGTTAGAGAAATCTAAAACACTTTTAAATTAAAGTAATTGTAAAGATTGAATATATAAAGGGAAAACTAATATATAAAAAACAAGAAAGAAAAAGAAGAAAGTTGAAAGACTTCTTGTTAAATTATTGAAAACATTTAAAAAACTTTTAAATCAAAATAATTGTAAGAATTAAATGTTGAAAAAAAATATTTTTTTTATCATTTATAATAAAAATTTTGTAATTTTTCTAAAACATAAATTGAATCTTCACACTTAATTAAAATATTAATTATATATTACAAATCTTAAAAGCTTCATAGTTTGTAAGTATGGGACTTTTTCATTAAAGTTTTTGTTAAAATATAGATTGAGAATTTCTTAATTAGAAGTAAAATATAGATTTAGAGTTTTTTTTTTTTTTATTAGATAAGAGGCTAAATTGTAAGGGGTAATATTTAGTTTCATGTATGAGATTAATTTTAGATTTTACCAGAGTACCAAGGATTTATACACAATATGTTTTATTTTCATTTCATGTGATCTCTCATGCTTTGCATTAAGTTTTTTTTTTTTTGACAGAAACGTTTAGAGAGATTTGAATTAAACGTGGACTAGCCACTGTTCGGTTACAAAATGGCAGAGCTACACTGAGCAACTGCCTGCAGTAAGCTAAGTTGCACTACTAGAAATACTAAATTTAACGATCACCCCTGGAAGCGGTTCGGTTCACCTGAAATAACAGATTTATTTTAAAGCCTTGACTTCTATACAAAATGTCAAGATGCTTGAGATGGGAAGAAATCGCAGCGGACCAAGAGGCTGACTACTCTTTGGGATCCTTCCTCCATTCGATGTTCAGCTTGGACATTTTGCCTTCCAGCTGACCGATCGTTTCCTCAAATTCATCCTTTGGGTTCTTCAGCTCCTGATGCAATTTTCTAAGCTCCTCTGTGAATCCAAATTTTACAGTGGAAATATCCTGCTCCAGTTGCTCCAACCGCCTGCCTGCCTCCGAGTCTAAGTTCTCCAGGAAATCGAGTTGGTACTGGAGCGTCTGCTTCAAGCTTTCCAGTGTTTCATCCATAAGTTTCAGTCGTTCCCCCATGGTGAGGTTTCTGCTGGAACTAGCGGCCATCTCTCCTCCCTTGTTTCGCGCACTCTGAATCCTCACAGTCGGGTTTGCTTCACAGCTAAGAATGGGGCTGCTCCCAGGCTGATGATGCATCACGAATTTAATCTTGCCCACCCTGCATTCATCATTTCTCCCTTCGTTGATTTCCCCAAGAGACATGGGCGGATAGTCCTGCTGTCTCCTCTTTGCAGGAGATCCAATCTTTCTTGGGCCGTCCTCTGCCCAATTCGTCCTTTCACACACCCCTTTATTGGCTGAGTCTGGGCGCTGTCGATTTGGTCCTGTCCCCCACTTTGCCACTTGCATGAGCCTCTCTCTTGGTGTGGAGGTGGGTCAAGGTATGTCCACCGTGGATAACTGGTCGTTTATATTCATGCATCCTGGTGCCAAGAGGGCGCCTCTATTTGCCTCCTCGTCCGCTTCCTTATTCAACTCACGTTGAACATGAAATAGTTGGTATGAGTCGAGCCTTTTAAGGAGGAGGTAGATTTTGTCCAACAAATTATTGAGCTGTGTGCTTTGATTTTTTGAAGAACGGATAATGGCACTAATTAACATGCGGGAGTCTCCTATGATAATCAAATTTCAGATTCCATTCCTTCTGGCTTGGCACAAGCCTTGCCATAATGCCATTGCTTCTGCATAGTTGTTGGTGGCGATGCCTAAGCCAATGGCGTATCGCACCATGACTTCTGCGTTAGGGCTTACAATCATCCCTCCTCCTCCTGCTTGACCTGGATTCCCCTTTGAGGCCCCATCGAAGGACATGATATAGGCCTTCCTTTTGTTTTTCCAATTGGCGAATTCCTTCCTCCCTGTCCTTATTTCCCAATTCTCTTGAATTATGGTGTTGACTGTGTTTCCAGTTTACATTTGTATTTTGAATTGGGCCAGCCAAAGCTCTTCTTTTTCTTCCAGCTTCCTGTTGTATTGAGGATGACGATGGTAACTGACCCATTCGCCAAAGAGTGCTTGAACAGTTGCACTCACTAGTGGAGCACTCCTTTTCTTATCCCTAAAAACTCTGTTGTTTCTTTCCAACCAAATCCCCCACAGGATAAACCTTGGGATTGCTCGCCAAAGCCCCAAGGCGTAACTTTGATTCTGAATTTGGAAAGGATAAAGGGCGTTCCAACTTTGGAGGAGGGTCTTAATGTCTTGAGGAAGGGGAAGATCAGTTTGCAACCCAACTGCCAGCCTCCAAACTTATTTTGAGTAACTACAGTTGAGAAGAAGGTGATCTGAAGTTTCTTCAGCTTGTTGACACAGGGGGCACCTGAAGGGGCCCTCCCAACCTTTCTTTTGGAGGTTCTCCCCTGTTTGAATGTTGTTATGACTGAGGGTCCAGAGAAACAGGTCTATTTTGGGAATGGACTTAGAATTCCAGATGGATTTCCAAAGGGTCGGGTTGGGTGGGATGTAGGGGATGCTTCGGAAGGTGTAATAGCCCAATGAGGTGGAGTAGGGTTGAGCATTCTTCCCCCATCCTCTCTCATCCTTCCCTTTTTTTTTAATGGGGGCTTTCCCCTGAAGACTAATCTTTAGGACGCACTAGTCATCTTCTAAGTCTGGAGGCAAATTGCCCACTTTCCATCCTTGCCACGACTTGCATCTGTCATTCCTCCATGTTGAGATGTCAAAGAGCATCTTTAGATTTTTCCCATCCATCCATCCTCTTAGGCGCTGCAGGTCCTGTCTCAATTCTAGAGGTGGGTCGCCTAGAATAGAGTCCTGCCAGATTTTGATTTTTTTCCCATTTCTCGGCACCCAGGTAAGGTGAGGAGTGAACAAGGCCATGGCCTTTTTGCAGAGAGTGAATATTGGGGACCCCTTAGCCTCTCTACAAGGGTTTTCTATGCACCTCTTCCTTGCACCTCTGAAGTATTTTTTCCACAGAGCTTCCTTGCTCTAGGCAAGATCACCACTGACAATGTGCCATAGAAGTTTCGCCCCTAAAGCCAGATTCTGCACTTGGGTTTTTTTGAAGTTGAGGCCTCCTTCCAAGAGGGGTTTGGATATTTTGTCCCAATTTATTAGGTGAAGTCTCCTGCCTGTTTGCTTCCCACCTTCCCACAGGAAGCTTCTCTGCATTGCCTCCATTTTTTGGATTGTGGAGCTTGGAGCTAGAAGCAAAGAGTTTTGATAGATGGGTACACTGGCTAGGACGGATTTGATTAAGACTATCCTCCCTGCTAGATTTAGCCAATTCGCCCTCCAGGAGGAGATTCTCTTTTTTAGCTTGTCTATTAAGTGGTTCCATTGTGAGGCCCTTGGAGCAACCTTGAAGATAGGGATTCCTAGGTAGGTGAAGGCCTCCCAGTTGGTGTGCCCTTCCATCCCCAAAACTCTGGAAATTCCCAGCATTTTTTTGGGTGTAATGTTCCATCCATAAATCTTACTTTTTGTTTGACTTATCTCGCTTCTTGAAACTGCAACATATGCATCAAGCTCCTCTTTGAACCTTTTTGCTACTAACAGACTTGCCCCACCTAGCAGCAGGGTGTCGTCCGCAAATTGCGCATGGTTGATTTCCTTCACACCTTGTGCTATTTTTAGCCCTTGGAGGTTGCTTTGGATTCTGGAATTTTCCAGCTGATAGCTAAGAACCGAGGCTTGGATTGCATAGAGGAGGGGCGAGAGAGGGCATCCTTGCCTTAAACCTCTGGACGCTTTGAAAAATTGTGTTACTCTTCCATTTACCATGGGGGCTATCCATGGTGACCCTATGCAGGCTCTTATCCAATTCACAAAGGACTGATCGAATCCAAACTTCCTCATTACCTCAAATAAGAAATTATGATTAACTCTGTCAAAAGCATTTGTAAGATCTAGTTTAATAATCATGCCTTTATCTTTTCTGCGCAGACTTGAATGAAGAGCTTCTTGCACCAAGATTATGTTGTCTGCTATTTGCCTACCTTTGATGAAGCCTCCCTGGTTCTCTGGTACTATGAGAGGAAGAACTTTTTTCAGTCTGTTTGCAATGACCTTGGTGAGAATTTTATAGCTTGTGTTACAGAGGGAGATCGGCCTGAATCGACTAAAGCTGAGCGCTCCTTTCTCTTTTGGGATGAGTGCCAGGAAGGTTGAATTTGTGCTTCCTCCTAGCTTGCTGCTCGCTTGTGATTTTCTTATCATTTTGGTTAGATCCGATTTGATTATTTCCCAACACTGCTGATAGAATCTAGCTGTGAATCCATCCGGTCCAGGGGCCTTATCTGGGTGCATTTGGTCCAACGCCTCTTTTATTTCTTGCTGCGTGACTTCCTCCACAAGCCTGAGATTGATGTCGTCTTTTATTAGATTCGGAACAATGGATAGGGGGTACCTTTGGGGGTCAATGCTTGCCCTTTGTGTTTCTGAGTAGAGGGTTCCAAATGTTTCGAAAGCTGCCTGTCTAATGCCCTCTTGATCAGAGATTGTGATGTTTTGGACCTGGATTTCTGTCACAGCCTTATAGTGCTTCCTTGCTTCCGCTTGCTTATGAAAATAACTAGTATTTTTGTCTCCTTCCTTCAGCCAGAGACTTCGAGATTTTTTCCTCCAATAGCCTTCTTCCTCTCTGCAGGCCTTGTGCCATTGCCTTTGGAGTTGGTCCTCTTTAAGTAAGTCCTGCTGTGTGATCTCCCTATTTTCCAAATCGAGCTGATGACTCTCAAGATGCCTTTGGGATTCTATGTGTAGGGTGGTTGGATCAAATTGTATTTTTGCCCAATATTTTAGTGCAGCCTTAAGCCTACACAATTTTTCTTCCCAAACATAAAACATTGAGCCATTTACCCTACTTGTCCATACGCTGGAGACTTTGCGCATAAAATCTTTGTCTTGTGTCCATGAAGGATTAAATCTGAAGGGGATGGGCCCCTGGCCTTGGTCCTTCCTTAGCTCTAGACTAATTGGCTTGTGGTCAGAGGTACTATGGGGGAGGATTTTTGAAGAGGCTATGAGCCCAAGGGTCAAGAACGAACTTTGGACAAGGAATCTATCCAAACGGGCAGCGATATGCCCTGGACCTACCCTTTTGTTGGTCCAAGTGTAGTGTCCCTGAGCGGCTTAATATCCATTAAGTCCCATGCTGAGATTAGGTCCTCCACCCATTCTCTAGCTGGGTCCCTTACAATAGATCCCCCTCGCTTTTCTTCTTGGGCCAGAGTTACATTTAAATCCTCTCCTAGTATGATGTTTTCTAGCTCATTGTCTGTTAAGTAATCTAGGAGGGCTTTCCAACAATTCTTTTTTTCTTCTATATGCTGTGGAACATAGATGTTAAAGAGACTTACCGTATGCCCTGACTCCCTGTGGAGCAGTTGGGAAAAGATCCAATGCATGCAAGAGTCTAAGCGGATCAGGTCTATTTTGGAGGTGTTCCACAGGGTGCAGAGCCCTCCTGACGCACCTCTAGCGTTTTCGGCTAAACCTTGGCTGCTTCTCCATACGTTTTTTGAAACTTTAATAGAGTACCGCTGACTCATTTTGGTTTCCTGGATAAGTAGGATGTCCGTTTTCGATGCTCTGATTATGTCCTTGAGAGCTTCTTCCTTCCTTTTTCTACCTAGACCCCTACAGTTCTAGGAAGTTAACTTCATTGATTACTTTGAGGGGGGGAATGGCCTCCTTGGGAGGCCTTGGCTAGCTTCCTGGTTTGCCTTACTCCGATCAGTTGCTTGATGGTTGGTTGTTCTCCTTTTAAAACGTCCTTGTAGGTTTCCTGATCTCTTTCCGCTCTTTTGGATTTCCTGCCTCTTCCCGGTTTCTTTGGGGTGTCCCAGGTTTCACTTGCTCCTTCTGAGTCATTCCCTGATGAGATATCCCCCTCCTCGATGCCTTGAGTCGCCCCATTCCTTGGAGGGTGGATGGGTTTCTCCACTTCTTCTGTTATTTTTTGGATTTCTCCGATTTTCTGGATTTGGGCGCCTCTTTCTTCTTCCTCTTGGACGACTTTGCTTGGGTCCTCCGTCTCACCTCCATTTCCCAGTGCCATGAAGTTGTTTGTCGTCGCTCTGTTTCCTGGGTTGTCTTGAGCGGGAGCTGGATTTTCCCTTCTTGGGCCTTTTGACTTCGACCTTCCTTTTCGGGGTTGTTGCCAGCCTTCCTCACTTGCTTTCTTTGTGTTTGGGGTTTTTGGACAGTTTCCTTGAAAATGTCCATATTCATGACATCCTCTACATTTGAACGGGAGTTGCTCATAATCCAGTTTTTGTAGATGTTGCTAATCTCCAACCTTCAGTTTTATCGCTTCCGGCAAGCCTATTTCCAAATCAACTTCCACACAAATTCTTGCACATGAATATTGATCTTTTGGGTCAGCTCTATCAATGTAGTGCCCTAGTCCATTCTCGATAGCTTGCAACGACAAGGAGTTCCAGCAGTGGATTGGAAGGTTTGGGAGTCTGACCCAGACAGGGACATCTTTTGGCACTTCCAAGGCTGGGTCAAAGTTTGGAGTCCACCGGTTCAGATAGAGCCCCTGTGTGCCCATGAAGTATGGCCCATTTTTGAAGATTAGATCGCGGTCCTCCTGGGAGATGAATTCGAAAATAAAGTAGCCCCTTCCAACCGCGTAACAAATTACACTGTTTGTTATTAGTGGCTGCCAAAGGCCCATGAACTGACCTACCAAGCCATGATTTGAGAGGGAGAGTGCTACCTTCATTGGTTGTTCTGGGGGGAGATTAATCTCTGGAACGTCATCCAGTCTCTTTACAAAATTTGGAGCTTCTGCCTGGGGCGCTTTCTTTCTGCAAGCTGCAACTAGTTTCCTGAAGGACGTGGTTGGGGAGGGAGGGGGCGGCGACTCCCCTCTGCCCTGGCTTGGCATGTTAGCGAATGAACTCGAACCCTAGATCAGAGCTTGAGCTTTACCTACACGCGCGTGATGGAGACCTTTTCCATGCTTTGCATTAAGTTATCATTTACTTTTCCCTCTAATTTTGAACTCTACTCTTTGAACTGACTAAATCTAAGGTAGAATATATTGTAATTGCTTTGTAGTCAATTTGCTTTGATTTTTAAATAATTTGGGATTTTTTTCACTTTATGACATATTTTCATTTCATGTGATCTCTCATGCTTTGCATTAAGTTATCATTTACTTTTCCCTCTAACTTTGAACTCTACTCTTTGACATGACTAAATCTAAGGTAGAGTATATTGTAATTGTTTTGTAGTCAATTTACTTTGACTTTAAAATAATTTGGGATTTTTTCACTTTCTTCCATAAAATTTTTAATTAGGAGATTCTAAATATATATATATATATATATATATATATATATATATCAAACCATGTGTCCTTATTAATTATGGCCATTAATACTTATTTGTACACATGTCACATATATTCATATCACTTCTATTAATTATTTTATATATTAAATAAATATAGTAATAAGAGTTTGAAATATTGAAATTAATAATTTCAATATTTAATAATTTAATTTCAATATTTCAAACTCTTATTATTATATTTATTTAATACCTAAAATAATTAATAGAAGTGACATGATCAATGTGACATGGGTACAAATAAGTATTGATGACTATAATTAACAAGTGTTGCATGGCAACGTAGTCCCTGCCACACAAATTTTATGGATATAAAGAATTATGTCTATATTTAAAAAATTAATATTTATTTATTTTATTTTATTTATGTACAAAAGTTAACAAATATGTTATTTGTGTATAATTATCTATTGTATACATAAGTTAACACTCATATATATTATTTTAACCAAAGTGAAAAAAAGGAAAAACTTGTAATGTATATCCTACAATATTAAAAAACGATAAATTCAAAATATGACATATAAAACAAGTTTAAATTCACTATTCCTTCTAAGCAAATACCTTAGATTTGG
>ML776865.1:1030606-1049035 GCA_009831015.1 Picea engelmannii | reverse complement strand
TTGAACCTATCTGGGAGAGATCTCAAGATTTTATGAACTAAAGAAGGTTCCCCAATTGTTTCACCAAGTGCCTTCATTGCATTTACCATTTCTTCTACTCTCAGAAAGTATTTTCCAACAGTTTCATCTTCCTTCATATTCAGCTGTTTAAACTGTATTCTATAGGTTTGCAGCTTTGCATCCTTTACCTTCTCATTACCCTCATAACTGTTAATGAGTTTGTCCCACATTTCTTTGGCAGTTCCTAGGTGCATAACTTTTATGAATTCCGCTTCTGCAAGCCCACTCAAGATAACATTCATGGACTTAGCGTTGAAGCTAAATTCTAGTTTGTCATCCTTATTAGCTAGCACTACTGGCTTTACATAACCAGTATCTACCACATCCCAAACATCTGCACCTAAAGCAATGATGTAGGTTCTCATTCTAACTCTCCAGAAGGAAAAGTTAGTTCCATTGAACAGAGGGGCCTTATTGGTTGAATTTCCTTCATGGCTTGACATGTTTAAGCTCTAGGATCTACCCTTAGATAAAAGGGGCCGGCTCTGATACCAATTGTTAGACAACTGAGAGGGGGGGTGAATCAGTTGTTTCCGTTCTTAAACAATTTATGGTTCTTTTAAGCTTTGTGTAGAGACACTACATAATGATCACAATAATGTATGGAAATAAAGGATGGTACTTTCAACATCATTCACATATGTGAGAAACACAGGGAAAGATATTTCTTGAGGAAACCCATGCAGGGTAAAAACCTCTTTTTCTTTATATGATAAGTAATGGTTACGATCTTTACAATATCATACATATGAGCACCAACTCATAATGAGGCTACAACCTCAGTTTTGCAAGCTGCAACTTGCTGAGAGCACCAACTCTCTATTTTCTCTAGCACCCACTAGAAGGAAGCACCAACTCCCTGGTTTCTCTGGAACCAACTAGAAGGAAGAACCAACTCCCTGCGTTCAAGCACCCACCTAAATCTTTGAGGACACCAGTCCTCCCTAGCTCCTCCCAACCACCCTGAAATATAAATCTTTGCTACTGAATTTTATTACAGTGATATGATGTAAAACAATGGCTTACCTGACTTATCACTGTTCTGCTACATTTCATTGCTCTGTCTACCTCATTGCCTTTCTGCTCACCTCACTTGCGCTACCTGTTCTTCTTCTTTTTATGCTCTGTGTACAATGTCCATTCGCTGCACAGTTCCTCTTCTTTTCTCTTCAGCTGCTGCACTCTCCTCCTTCTTCACACATGAATTGCCTTCACCAACAACAATCAAAACAACCTCCAACAGCAACGACAACCCCATCTCTTCTCTGTACCGTGTATTTATAGATTCTGTGCACCTTGTGCATGCAATGGTCGCAATACCTCTGCATGCTGACTCCACGTTGTTATCCTCCACCTCTCGAGTGCTCTGTCTGATCATCATCGTGACTCTTCAGCTTCTTTGGTGGTTCGCCCCGCGTCTCCAACATCACTGTACGTTATGCTGAGATTTCTCAGCCTCTCTGGCAGTTTGAGACTCTTCATCTTCTCTGTGATAGTCGAACTCACCTTCTCTGTTTCAGTTACAGACCTCAATGCTCATCAGTTGTCAATCGCCTCCACGATCATCTTCATTCCTCTCAGAGACTCTTCACCTCATCTGTCAGTCATCCCGAAGTGTCTTCACATCCTCTGGTAGAACCCATCAGCGGTTTTTGGCAGTTACACTGTATCGTGCTACAGTTGCCCTCCGATCTTGTTCAAATTCATCTGCACCATTAGATTGAATCCATGGGATCTTGCATTTATTTCGGCATTTCGGAATTCAACAATTCTGTGCTGAGTGTCTTGACACTTTATTTTGCGATCTCCGAAGTTCCGATACAAGAATTTTCTGCACTAGCTCCTTCCCCAATATGACTATGGTCATAACCAAGCGCCTATGCAAAAAAAAAGCACTTTCGCGATTTCTCATTTCGTGATTTTTGACACTATGCTCCGTTGACCCCAAGTCAACGAAATTTCGATTGCTTTCCATATGTCCTATGATTCCAAGGTCCAGATCTAATCTTGATTCAACGGATGCGATTGAATCGTGATTTCGCATATCGCGATTACTGCATTGTTTTCTTTGCCTCTCCATGTCGCGATTCGCAAAACTTCGATATGGGGTTAGATCAACGGTTCAAATCTGGTCTTGATTCAACGACTGAGATTGAATCGTGATTTCACATATCGTGATTGCTACATTTTTTTCTTTGCCTCTCCATGTCGCGATTCGCAAAACTCCGATATGGAGTATGATCAACGGTCCAGATCTGGTCTTTATTTAACGACTGCGATTGAATCGCGATTTTGGCATATCGCGAAATCGACATTCTTGATGTCAATAATATTTTTCATGTCCAACTCTCGATCCCCGATGCCTCTCTATTGACTGGAATCAACGGTCCAGATCAAAGCTTGATCTGACGGCTCAGATTACATCGTGATTTTTCATATTGCGAAATCGGGGTTCCTATTGCATTGTTTCTTTGACATTTCCAACACGCGATCCTCGAAACTCCGACGTGGTGTCCATCTATTGATGTCATACGTGGATTGACACGTGTTGAATAATGCCACGTGTCACTCTGATTCATGACTTACATGTGCCTGAAATGTTGAATCAGTCTGACACTTGTCATTACCTGATTGTGCCACGTGTCCCTAGCTGATGTGGTCTGCTGACGTGAGTTGGGTCGACAGTCTAGATCACATCTTGATCTAATGGTTTAGGTTTAGTCAGGATTTCACACATCGTGATTTCAAGATTCTTGATGTCAATATTCTTTGACATCTCCAACTCGCGATCCTCGAAACTCTGACAGGGAGTCGGATCAACGGTCCACATAATCCCTTGAGATGGACGGTCCTCCTGCTTTCGAGATTTTGTGATCCCATTTTCTCCTTGCACTTTAAACACCATGTAGGTTTTCCCTGATCCAACGGTCGTCGGATCCTGTGCTCAGATCTAACGCCTGAGATCTATCCTCCTCTTCAGCGCGTGCTCTTCTTGTTTTTATTCAGATCTGACGGCCCTCATGCTGTCGGGGATTTTGGATGGGATCCAACGATCAGCGAAGATTCTCCTCCAAGCTTACACATCCTTCTTACTTGGAAGAATTTCAACTCTGCGCTAATTCCTCCTGAGCCTACATTGTTCCTGTTTGTCCATCGATGCACATTCTGATCCTGCCATCTTCACTGTTGTACTTGCCATCAATGACAAGCATATGCTACCTGTTAAACATTTTCCAACAGAGACGTGTAGACAATAATATTACAGGGAGCATATATGAAGCCATCGACAATTTGAGTCGGCTGACGTTCATAAGTCTTAGAAATAATCACCTTACAGGGAGCATCCCTGAAGCCATTGATAATTTGAGGATGTTGAAATTCCTTTCCCTCTTAAACAACGGTTTGACAGGCACAATTTCGAAAGGCATTGGAATACTTCATTCTTTGAAGTTTTTATATTTGTGTTCAAACAATTTAAGTGGGAGTATCCATCAAGAAATGCTTATGGCCTGGTTGCACTTCTTCACTAGGTGGAAGAATGATTGCACTTCTTCACCTAGTTGAGGTGGAATCCTCGCCTCAAAAGAGGTGGAAATTGGAACTAAAATGACTACCCAAGGGATAGGTGGAAACAGGGAATAAGGTGGGTAAGTATCACACCCATCACGCAGGTTTTATCTGATAAAATATCAAGGAAAAACTATTCTCTCACTATCGCAACTCGATTTCGTAGGGACGGACGATTGAGCCACAAGAAATTAGAAATCAAAAGCAAAAGAAAATAGAAATCAAAAGCAACTAATGACTAGCACGAGGAGCAAGTCCCACCTGTAAAATCCAATATGAATTCTTTTCAAATTGGGGAAAGTGAATGTGCCCACTGAACCATCTAGAGCCTGTCAATTTTGCAAGCTGCGGTTTGAGAAGAACATGGTAGACTAAACTAAACATGTTTTTGGAGAAAATTGGTCACCAATAGATATTTTTACAAAGATATTTTTACAGTTATTCAAGTTCACAAAAGTAATTTAAGATTAGAGTTATTCAAATTCACATAAGTTTAAGAATTTTGAATTTACCTTTGATTCAAATTATTTTTCAACTGGAGCACCACAAAGTCAATTCACTGTTATAAGCAAAGCCAATCCCAAGCCTTCGAGCTACAGTTGTCACCTTGAATTCTTATGTTTCCTGATCTGTGCCAACTATGGTTCCGAAGAAACTGTATTACCTCAAAATCATTGATAGACTAACCTTTCTCACCGATACCCTGGCTGGAAATAGCAGTAGGACTATCCTTCATCCACCAGAGAGCGAATTGAAACTGTAACTGGGTCTCAACTCTTGAAGGTGCTCTGAGTGGTGAAGATATCTAGCGGAGGAACCAAAAAAACAGTTGACGTCATTGAACCTGGAAGAAAAGTTTAATTTAGCAAGAAAGTGTTTGAATGCATGTGCATTAAATGAACATGGGTAACACTTGTCTGTTTTTATAAGATTAAATCCCATAAAAGTTATCCACTTTCTTAAAATTGAGACTGTTTCAAATTATTTATTTTGTAAATGGTTAACAAAAATTAATAGTAGTCCACAGAAAACCCTATCCTAGACTCTGGTAATGTAGCATTTTGTGAGTAAAGCCTTTGATTCCATTTCGTGAGTAAAGCCTTCCTCCTTTCAGTTAAGTGTGTGTTCCTTTTAGTACTCGTTCCTCTGATCCTTCCATGTTGTTCTGCATATCAACATTCTTCCTTTGTTCAGCATATGCGGGATAAGGGAAGCCGCCTTCCTTTCGTTCCAATGGAGTTAGCTAAGCACATCCACCCCTTCCTTTCATTCAGGAAAAGTTCCATAGAATTAGCTAAGAAAATTTGTTCCTGTAATTAAGGAAAATATTATGATCTCCCTGCATTGGTCTGTTGGCCTTTGGAAGTGTAACCGTTGGCTTGGCTCACTTGAGAGGGTAACACTATAGATCGAGTTGCTTAACAAATTGGTGGCTTTGCTGAGTTAGTGAAAAGAAGTCCCCCTGGCTTGTATCATTGAAGTACTGGTGTCTGAGTGTCTAAAGTAGATATATCCACATTGGTTCATCCTTCCTTTGAGTAAAGTATGCAACCCATTTTTGATGCCCCAGTTGATCAATTTTGGGATACAAAATGAGCATTAAAACAACCACAATGGATTCCTGTTGAAAACCCTTTCCTTTGTCCGTCGTTTTAAAGCGTTTGAAAGCGATGGACCTCCCGATCCTTCCTCAACACGATGGACCTCCAGATGAAAGCGTCCACACCAATGGGTTATAATTTAAATAAATAAAAATAATATCAATCATTATATATCAATATAATAAATATTTTTTATTAAACTCAAATACAACTACTCCATTGCAAAACTATTATAAGTAATTTCTTAACACTATTATAACTCATTTCTTAACATATAGTAATCATCTCAATAATAATAATTGTTTAATTTAAAGTTAAATCTTAATCAAGTATTAAAAAATTAAAATAAAGTATAACCACTCAACAATAATTATATATCAAGATTAATTTAATTTAAGATTAAAACTTAGTAAATAATTAAAGTCAACTTTCCTTGATTTGTCAGTACTGTACTGAATTTATTTTAGGTATTATTCATGCTTTCTTCTATCTTTCCAGGCCTGGACATTAATCCTGAACGTCTTCGTGAAAGAGTATACAAACAAAGCTTTCTGGAAGCAATAAGGGCAGATGTGTGAGCAACCAACACTTTTCTTGGTGGAAAAGTATTCCATTTTTACATCGAAGTGTTTGTGAAAGCATGATAACAGATCACTTGATGAGAACAATAGATTAGTTAGGTTTTATTTGTTCAACATGATTGTTCTCGGTTGGATTTTTGTCAGCTTCAAGCTTCTTCTCGACCTGATTTTTGTGAGCTTCAGGCTTCTTCTCGGGTTCTTTAGAAGGGTCGACACTCACCAGCTCTACAAATATGATTTTTCTAAGACAAGCCATAAGGCTCACTGGATCTTCATCTCCAATTACAATGATTTGTTTATTTTTCTCGTCAATCGCTGTAGATACAACCTTTGGCTTACCTGGGACATTTTGACAGTTTTTGAAATATAATAACCTTGGAGACCTCTTGATGAAGAACCTATTGGATCATGTTGTCATTGATGCCAATAGTTTGATTGCTTGATGTCATTGTTTGATGTCAAGTCATTGATTGATGTCAAGTGATTGATTTATTGATGACTGATGTGATGTAATATGTATTGTTCTTGATGAGAATGCATAGATGGATCAATGAGTCCTTGATGAGTATGCATAGATGGATCAATGAGTTTTCATTGATATGATGAAGAAGGATCACCCTTGATGATAATACATAGATGGATCAATGATTTTTCAATGATATGATGAAGATGGATCAATGAATTGTCATTGATACATGATGAAGATGGATCGATGTGGTTTCATTGGTACATGATGCATAGTCGTTGTATATGATGCATTGTTGGAAAGATGTATAGATGACTCATCATTGTATTATCATGATTGATAAGGTGCACAAATGGATGAACTCCAAAGTGGTCCCCTTATGGTGAAATCCCTCATGGGAAGACGCTTTGCGGATTGAGTTATCCTAGAAGAATGGTTGGAGGACCCATGCTTGTATGTGGAATAATGAGATGAAGATCAATGAATTTGTTGGTGAAACTATCCTAGATGGATATTGCTTGTCATGACATTTCTGGTGGTATGTGGAATGTCACATAACTCCTCACGATTTGAGTGTTATGGCCCTACGAAGTTGGAGGACCCCCATATGAAGGCTTGAAGCCCCCAAGGTCAAAGAAGTCAAAGTGACCTAAAAGAAGAGATAATTATTTAAATGATAAATTAAAATGACAAAGTCAAGGTGGATTATTTAAATAATAAAGAGAAGTGACAAAATCAAGAAAGATTATTTAAATGATAAAGTGAGGTGACAAAATCAAGAAGGAATATTTAAATGATAAAGTATTGGAGAACTTTCTATTTATGGAAAGTGGTTAACCCTAAAATAATGAAAAGAGGTTAAGTAGCCTAGACATGGGTTAAGTGACCTAGAGGATGAAAGTATAAATAAGATAGCTATGGACTCTTGTTCATCATCCTTGTGTGTGGAACAATGGAGAGCTTCTTGTGAGAATATCTTTTGGGGTATTGATGGAGAGCTTCTTGTGAGAACTTCTTGTGAGAGCATTTTGGTGTGGATATCTTGAGAATGATTGAAGATATATTATGAGAAAGAGAGCGTGAGGAGGATCTCATGGATGCATCAAATTTTCGGCAATATCGTAGATCTTGACGAAAAAAGTCTCGGAGCTTCAGAAACCCTATTTTCTAGTGCATACGTGGGTTGTCTGTGTTTAGGGTGCATATACGCAAGATGTCTGTGTACAAGGTGCATATAATACACAGGTTATCTGTGTACAAGGTGCGTATACACAGGTTGTCTATGTATAGGGAACGTACAGTGGATAAAATCATGGAGATTTTTGGTTGAGTTGATGACAAGTTGTTGAAGATTGAAGCATGTTCCAGATCTGCACTCTATGGGCTCAGATCTATCATTGAGACACTGGTATGGTTACATTATTGTCTTGATGGATATCATTGCTTATCGTGTTGTGAATGCCTAGGGAATTCTTGGTATGGTTGCTATGATGTGGCTTATGTTGGTTGATGGAGTGAACATCACTCTTATGATTCATTACTGATATGATGGCTATAGTATGTTGATTACTTATGCATGGTTGAGTAGTATTCATATTTATTGGTTGTGGAGCATGAGTAAGATATTGGAGAGCTTAGATGTATTATGACTGGATGATGGTCAGTTTGGACAGTGACAAACATAACTGAATGATAAATTGGTTGTAGAGGATCTGAGTTGATTTTGAAGAACAAACCCTAATAGCTTAGAAGGTATACATAGGCTGCAGTATTGTTTGGGAGCATATACATAGGTTGTAGTATTGCTTGGGCACATATACACGCAGACTGTACTATTGGTAGGGCACGTACACACGCACGCTGCACTACTGACAGGTCATGTACTTGTTGCAGATTGACATATGTTGAGGATTTTTGTCTCATCTCAGTTGATGCTGAGGGTGTAAGCTGAGTCTTGCATTATAGAGATGATGCTCTTGTAGAGTTGTACTCTATTCAGTTGTTGTTGATAAACCCCGGATTGTTGTCCATAATAAAAAGAAAATTGTACATACATCTTGTGTTTTTTATGTTCCTTGTGGTGATGACTTGTTGATGATATATTGTTGATATATGTTGTTGATATGTGATCACATCTAATTGGTTATAAATGACAACAATGAGTAATGATTAAAATGTTGAATGCTAATTAAAGAGTTTTGTGTAAGAGGGAAGTTTGGGAAAAAGAGCCCCACACTCATTCACACCCCCTCTAAGTGTGGTAGGTGTGTCCAACAATTGGTATCAGAGTGGGCCTTCACTACAAGCCTTAACAAGCTTGAAGGAGATCTATAGACACACAAATGGATGATGAAGTTCCAATCCTTGATGAGGAAAACTATTCTACATGGATAATATAGATGAGAGTATATTTGAAGACAATGGGAGCAACTATTTGGAAGGCAACCATTGGTGGATCAGTTCCGTTGAAGAACAAGTAAAATTTTGCATCTCAAAGGGAAGGAAAGAAGAATGATGCATTGTCTCTCAAGACCATTCTTAGTGGACTTTCAAGCCCTACCAAAGAGAGCATGGGACAGTGCACTTTCGCCAAGGATCTATGGCTAAAGCTAGAGGAGACATATCAAGAAAAGAAAGAAGATGTTGAAGACCACTTCGTCAAGATTATCAAAGGTAAATAATATCTAACTCTTGATTGCATATGTGATGATTTTGAAAGAATTTCAAACAAAGGAAAATAATCATGTGATGATGTTGGCAAGAAGGAAGATATTGAAGGAATTTCAAATGAAGGAAAAGAATCATGTGATGATGTTGGAAAGAAGGAAGATATCGAAGATACTTAAAATGAAGGTAAAGAATCTCCAAAAACTCTTGATTGCAATGATTCAAAATGTGATGATGTTGAATTTTTCTCAAGTGAAGAAGATGATCTAGAAACAGTTTGTGTAAAGTTTGATGATAGTTATCCCATAGAAAGAATAGAAGAAAATCTATTAGAACTTCAAAAGGAAATTGAAGAGGGTTTATATAGATATAAAAGTGATGATTTTTATACACACTATAACTATCTTTCAGATAACACTAAGAAGTTTCTTAGGAGGAGTCAAAGATACATCTTGAAGTTAAAGGGAATTCTCAAAGAACAAGAAGAGATTTATAAGACTCAATTAGTAGAAAAGATCACAAGACTAAAGAATGAAAAAGAAGATATGAAGGCAGAGGATGAGATTAGCAAAAGTTTTGAAACTATTGTCCATCTCAAGACCCAAATTGAAGAAGCTAAAAGGATAGAGGAATTATTGAAGAATCAAATAAATGAAAAGGAAGAGTCATGTTGTAAGTTAGAAGTTGAAATTGTTGACCTTAGAACGAAAGTGGAGAAGTCAAATAAATTCTTGAATAGCTCACTAATCTTGGATGAGATCTTGGAAAGTCAAAGATCACCATATGATAAATCAAGTCTTGGATACAAAAAGGAATCTACACATGCTGAAGAAAGCACCTCAAAGAAGCATGAGGTAAGTCCATCAAAGAAGGAAGACAATGTTGCAAAGCAACCATCTACACAAGGCAAAGAAAATTTCAAAAGAACAAAGAAAGGAAGACATCAAGAAGCCATTCTTGGGACACCAAAGCAAATGTATGAAAGTGTTTTCCATGGGCATTGTTATTCATGTAATGGATATGGTAAAAAATATTTTGAATGTAGATCTTATGAAAGGAGATATAATGGAAGATTTCATAACACCATGGGGTGTTGGAGATGTGATCAAGTAGGACATATTGCTATTCACTGTAACACCATGAGATGCTACAACTGTAGTGGATTTGGCCACAAATCCCAGGAGTGCTAGAACACAAGAAGAAATTCCATGATGAGGACTTCACATAGCATGGATAGAAGAAGGAATGAAGTCAGGAAAGGAGACATTTTTGAAAATATGGATGCTCAGAGCTCAAGTTCTGAGGAGCAAAGACACCTACAGAAGTGGGTGAAGAAGACAGGGCAACCATAACAGAATGAAAGACTGAAGGAAAGCTCAAAAGTGTCATCTATTGAGGTATACGTAGGTGATAGTGGTGACAGTAACATACATACGCATGCTGACCTTGAATAGGTTGCGTACATACGCGATTTGTTGTGAAGTAGGCCGCGTATATGTGTTAAAGCCTTGGGAAAAATGCAATGCACATGGCTTGGAGTTTGATGTTATGGCATAACTCTATGATGCAAGGTCTAACATGGTTTATTGTAGGTTTTGACACTGTTTGCTGCAGTTTTTCATGGTTCTATATTAGATCATGTAAGGTGACTATGAAAGATAAATCTTGGGTGCAAGGCACTAACCCATGAGTATGAATTGATGTTGATTTGTTGGGGTAAATGGATGGTACATATTTGAGTTTCATTGATATATCTTATGATATATTATTGGAAGCACATGATGGATATCATGGTGCATGCATTTTGCATGTGATTGGGCTACACATTGAGACATATAGTTGGTGAAGTCGATGAGATGATCATGTTGTACATCATTCTTGATCTATAGTTGATGCATAATTGATACTTTTATAGTACATTGGTAGAGGCACCTACTATCAGTTTGATTGTCACATGTTTTATGGAGGATTTGACATACATGTATGGGATTCATCATTTTTGTGGTGTTGGTGCATGATGGTGTACATGTTTTGGTGCACTTATATATGGTATATGCTTGATGATACTATGCCGATGGTATTACTTGATTAGCACAACAATTGATATTTGTTTGATACATGGCTATGGCACTTGGTTCATGATGGAGACATATCATGAGTGATATGATACATTGTTTGGCATGTTGGTAGATGCACATGGTTGGCATATTGGCAGAGGCATATGATTGATATATTCCATGGATGATATTTTTTGGCACATTGCATGATGTTGATGTACATGGATGATGTACATAGGTGTTGTGCATGATGAACACACTTTTTATACATGGATGTTGTGCATGGTGGGCACATTTTGATACATGATTGATATTTGGATAATGATTCTTTATTTCATTGTTGACATATCTTTTGCTTCATGATACTTGGTATGAGATAGGTTTGATGCATGAATAGGTCCAAGAATCGCTATATGGTATCACATTGTTCATCTTGCAGAGAAGATAGGGGGAGACATGCCCATAAGGGGAGTCATTCTTCTTCTCATGATTCTAGGAGGAGATATTTATCAGATGCATACCTAGAAAAGAGCTCTATATTTGAAGAAAGAGCACATAGGCATAATTCTAGGAGGAGCGATAGTCATAGGGGGAGTGTGTTTGATGTATCTTCAGCAGTTACATCAGAGTGATATCCCTTGTTCAAAAGGGGTGATATTATTCAGAGGAAAGCAGGGGGAGTAGCCCCAAGAAGAGTTCAAGCAGGGGGAGCAGCCCCAAGAGGAAAATGGCCCTTTTCCATTGATGTCAAAGGAGGAGAGTTAATCACATTGATGTGATTCATGTTTATTTTTGGGGAGAGATAGTCACATTGACTATTGCTGTTGTGATTGATGTTTACTAATGGGGAGAGATAGTCATATTGATATGATTGATGACTATTTATGTAGAGCATGCCTTGTCTACATGTTTGACATCAATAATTGGTAATTGGTGTTGACATCAATGTTGGTATTTCCATCAATGACAAAGAGGGAGATTGTTGGATCATGTTGTCATTGATGCCAATAGTTTGATTGCTTGATGTCATTGTTTGATGTCAAGTCATTGATTGATGTCAAGTGATTGATTGATTGATGATTGATGTAATGTAATGTGTATTATTCTTGATGATAATGCATAGATGGATCAATGAGTCCTTGATGAGTATGCATAGATGGATCAATGAGTTGTCATTGATATGATGAAGATGGATCACCATTGATGATAATACATAGATGGATCAATGAGTTGTCATTGATATGATGAATATGGATCAATGATTTGTCATTGATACATGATGAAGATGGATCAATGTGGTTTCATTGGTACACGATGCATAGTCGATGTATATGATGCATTATTGGAAAGATGTATAGATGAATCATTATTGTCTTATCATGATTGATAAGGTGCACAAATGGATGAACTCCAAAGTGGTCCCCTTATGGTGAAATCTCTCATGGCAATATGCTTTGCGGATTGAGTTATCATAGAAGAATGGTTGGAGGACCCATTCTTGTATGTGGAATAATGAGATGAAGATTAATGAATTTATTGGTGAAACTATCCTAGATGGATAGTGTTTGTCGTGCCATTTCCGGTGGTATGTGGAATGTCACATAACTCCTCACGGTTTGAGAGTTATGGCCCTACGAAGTTGGAGGACCCCATATGAAGGCTTGAAGCCCCCAAGGTCAAAGAAGTCAAAGTGACCTAAAAGAAGAAATCATTATTTAAATGATAAAGTAAAATGACAAATTCAAGGTGGATTATTTAAATAATAAAGAGAAGTGACAAAATCAAGAAAGATTATTTAAATGATAAGGTGAGGTGACAAAATCAAGAAGGAATATTTAAATGATAAAGTATTGGAGAACTTTCTATTTATGGAAAGTGGTTAACCCTAAAATAAGGAAAATAGGTTAAGTAACCTAGACATGGGTTAAGTGACCTAGAGGATGAAAGTATAAATAAGATAGCTACAGACTCTTGTTCATCATCCTTGTGTGTGGATCAATGGAGAGCTTCTTGTGAGAATACCTTTTGGAGTATTGATGGAGAGCTTCTTGTGAGAGAATTTTGGTGTGGATATCTTGAGCATGATTGAATATATATTCTAAGAAAGAGAGCGTGAGGAGGATCTCATGGATGCATAAAAGTTTCGTAAATATCAGAGATCTTGAAGACAAAAGTCTCGGAGCTTTAGAAACCCTATTTTCTGGTGCATACGCGGGTTGTCTGTGTATAGGGTGTGTATATGCAAGATGTCTGTGTACAAGGTGCGTATAATACGCAGGCTGTCTGTGTACAAGGTGTGTATACACGGGCTGTTTGTGTATAAGGAGCATACAGTGGATAAAATCATGGAGATTTTTGGTTGAGCTGATGACAAGCTGTTGAAGACTGAAGTAGGTTCCAGATCTGCACTCTATGGGCTCAGATCTATCACTGAGAAACTGGTATGGTCACATTATTGTCTTGATGGATAGCATTTCTTATTGTGTTGTGAATGCCTAGGGCATTCTTTGTATGGTTGCTATGATGTGGCTTATGTTGGTTGATGGAGTGAGCATCACTCTTATGATTCAATACTGATATGATGGCTATAGTATGTTGATTACTTATGCATGATTGAGTAGTATTCATATTGATTGGTTGTGGAGCATGAGTAAGACATTGGAGAGCTTAGATGTATTATGAATGGTTGATGGTTAGTTTGGACAGTGACAAACATAAGAGAATGATAAATTGGTTGCAGAGGAGTTGAGTTGATTTTGAAGAACAAACCCTAATAGCTCAGAAGGTATACACAGGCTGTAGTATTGTTTGGGAGCATATACGTAGGTTGTAGTATTGCTTGGGCGCGTATACACGCAGGCTGTACTACTGGTAGGGAGCGTACACATGCACACTGCACTACTGACAGGTCGCGTACCTATTGAAGATTGACATATGTTGAGGATTGTTGCCTCATCTCAGTTGATGATGAGGGTGTAAGCTGAGTCTTTCATTATAGAGATGATTCTCTTGTAGAGTTGTACTCTATTCAGTTGTTGCTGATAAGCCCCAGATTGTTGTCAATAATAAAAAGAAAATTGTACATACATCTTGTGTTTTTTATGTTCCTTGTGGTGATGACTTGTTGATGATATATTGTTGATATATATGATATGTGCTCACATCTAACTGGTTATAAATGAAAACAATGAGTAATGAGTAAAATGTTGAATGCTAACTAAAGAGTTTTGTGTAAGAGGGAAGTTTGGGAAAAAGAGCCCCACACTCATTCACCCCCCCTCTAAGTGTGGTAGGTGTGTCCAACATCAACTCTTCTCTTTATCTGCAATCCTCTTGGGTAAGAGGTCTCTATAAATTGATCATAGAGTCAGTGAAAGGAGAACTCATGTCAGCCATGCTTGTACTTGCTGAGGTAAAAAATAATAATACAATGCATGACGTTTAGTAAAATTCTACTAGATTTTTAAAAAGTAACCCTATTTATTCTTTCTTGGAAACAACGCGTCCATGTGAACACTCATTTCTTTCCAATAAAAAATGATACATCATCTATATGTAGGATATAAGATCAACTCAACAACGTTAAACACTTCAATCTGATCGTTAAACACTTCAATCTGATTGTTAAACACTTCAATCTGATCGCACTGTATTATCAAGAGTACATATTTTGACACGTGCTTCCACCTTCTTTGACAGGGACTTGTTGCTCCACAAATATCCTTATTAAAATGGCCTTACTTGTGAGTGATCATCACATAATCTTCTTATAAAAAAATACAATTAAAATATATTATGTGGAGAATGATGGAATGTTGATTTATTTTATGATTTGAAATTTATATAGGTTAAAATATTTAGCTTGGATTCATTTCCTTTAATTAGTTATTTTTAATTATTTATTCGACGGTTGTTTTTTTTTTTTCAAAATAAGAAATATGAAATAAATTAAAATTAAAATAATGTGAATTTTCCCTTTGTCATAGTATTGGTATTGGAAACGTTTTTATGGTGGATACACTATGTGATTATGAAGTTATTACACATATATTCGAACAAGAAATCTTGAATGGCATGCAATCCAATGGCTTGGTATGGTTTGGTTAAGCATTGCTAGCAAATACACATTGATGGATGCTCTTGCAAGGAGGAAGACTCAAGGATATGTGGAAGGATCAATTACCATTTTTGGCTATTTTAAGAAACATGAAAGTTTTGTAAAAATTCCTAGCATGATCATTCAATGCATGCTATAGTTTACGAATCCTTTGTTTACTCTACTTGGCCTTGCCTTGGAGAGGAGGTTAGTGATTGGTCAATAATGTAAGAATATTAATGAATTCATGATTACTAATCGATTTTGTGTTATAAGACGTTTATGAATGAATCAAAATATTTTATAGAGTTGAATAATCTGAATAGCACTCTAGTCGGTTTACTTGGAGTAAATCCTTTGTCCTTGGAAGAAAGAAAGAGACTAAAAACCACAATTGAGGAAAATCAACATTTAGACTTATATAAATGTTATGTAAAATTTATGGGCAAATCAACATTTAGACTTATATACATGTTATGTAGTGATGAGAATGGTTGGAAACATTATCAATAGTGGATGAGTGGTATAGTGGTGCATAATTATGTGTACATGCTATTTAATTATTTATGCACATCCGACAATAAAATATTCATGCTAAATAGCTTTGTAATCATCAAAATAATATGATATCTAAATAAATTGAAGTTATCAAGATGATATTGACTTACATTAGTTAATTTATCTTGTTCTTATCATGCATCAATGGATCCCAAGTTAAAGTAAGCTTAATTTTGAGCATTCATCTATTTTAGGCATAGCTACTTGAGTTGTGAGTTAGTGAACTGCAAATAACTCAGTAGTTGGCATGCACACATTTGCTTTATTAAAATGACATGGGTCCTCATTGTACATAATTAATTAAGTTGATAAATAATTAATCTTTCACTTTTCTCTATGGAATTTTCTCTTTTAAAGGTTTTACCACTTAATATCTCATGTCTTTTGTGAGTTTGTTGTGTTGTTATGACCTGCGACCATGTGCAATTTCAAATGTGGTAGCAATGCAATTATAGAGTAAATTTTGATTCTTGAACATGATAGATTATCGTCTTTTGAAAACTAGTTACATTGGCACTTTTTATATCCATAAGTTTTGTGATTTTTGGACTTGATCTGATTGCACAATTGAGTTCAGAGAGGCCAAATTAGACATGAATGCTAGGTAAAATCATGAAGATGGGTTACACTTTTGCCTGTTTTATGAGAAAACAAACTGTATTTTCACAAGTTCTTCAACTTCCGGCATACAAAAGTATTTTTTATTTATTTAGAATTTCACTTTACAGTAAAAACAAAACTTGTGAAGAATTTTGTTAGCTTTCTAATGACTATTTTTAATTTTTTTTTTTATCATGATTTGATATGTCAATTTGACAGTTGTTTAACAGTATGTTCCTTAAACATGAAAGAAATGATAATGAGTAACTTTTTTCTACAACAATGTATCTATTATTAAACTTATGTTTTTAAGAAAAGAAATACACTGCAACAATCTACATAGACTCTATTTTATTATGACTATAATTTTGAATCTAACGGATGAATATTATAATTTCTAGAATTTTTTGAAGTTGACCAAGGTGAAAACGTTGCAGCTTTTAAACACATGTTTTTCTACACCTTATAGCTATCTTAATTTTTACTTAAAACTAAAATCTAAAGATACCCTTTTGAAAAGAACAGTTTAAGGATTATGAATATATTTTTTTCTAAATTTTTCACTGTATATTTTTAGAGATACCGATATTTCATTTCACTGAATCATAATGTCGGCTGAAAATATTATGCAGTGATTTTTTTAAAAAAATTAAATAAAATTAGATAAAAATAAATAAAATGAAAACAAATTATAGGAATTGAAAGAAGATTCAATTTTGGAAATGCTGGTGTCATTTTAGAAATCAAATTCTCAGTATTTGCAAGAGTCCGCAACCTCCGAAGTTCAGGTAAGCTTGGTGCAATTCTCTGGTTTTTGTTTTCAGTCCCAATTTCATGTTTTCGGCTAAAATCATCTTTCGGCCGAAACCTAGATTTTAACGGAATCCGTTAAAAATAAACGTTTCGGCCGAAATATTCTTACCACAGGAAAATAATTCATTCTAAACACATTGTACATGAATTTCAAGGGCACTGTCAGGACGCCATTCAATTTGACGTGCAAATTTTCGGCCGAAAAAAAATCCTAGCAACATTTTTTCGGCCGAAAAAAATCCTAGCAACAATTTTTCGGCCGAAAAATTGCCGCTAGGAATTTTTGAGACCCGATTGTCACGAAAGTGTTACCCATCTTCATGATTTTACCCTGCTTCTTGTTTAATCGAAATTGGGTTATAAATCCTCTAGATTTGCAGATTTAGTTCATCTTCAACTTGGGGTTATGTAAATTTTGTTTCAATTTTTTGCAAAATTCTTGAAATTTTTATTTAAAATGAAAATACGATATTGTCCACTGACATGGTTTTTCCAGTGGTATATCCTATATTTTAGGTCAATTTCTTGGAGTATTGTGTCCCTTTTTTGGGTCTTACCCTTCTCCTCAGTCATCCCTCAATATTTTTCAATTGTCACTCCTACATATTTCCCCTTTCTCCCCTTTTTTCTAGTATCCCTAGTTTTTTTTCTGACTGTTTCTACCACTCCCCCACCAACCTTCCCTTATGCTTCACCAACTTTACGAAAATTCCCCACCAACAACCTGTTTAACCCTCTTACTCACTACCACCTCCTTTCGTTGGCCCTCCCTTACCTCTTGCCAAGGGTACCTTATCTCATTATCCATACCTCCAAATGACCCCTTATATGTTTGTCCATGCTTTCACCAACCATCAATGCTTTATTTTTCCATCACACACAAGTGCACTCCTCCATGCATTGGTAGTACCTTATAACACTACTGTTATCACTGAAATTTCGTCCGCACAGGGCGACAAGAACTCAACATCATCAACACAGAAAAACAATCATCCATGGCACAAGGATTAACTCCACAGCACATCAAAAGGGCCAAAACTATACAAAGTTGGCTAAAAAGATTAAAAAGNGCACCGCGCCCATGGTAAACTAGCGCATGCGCGCATTATATTCGTACATAGGGCGCATATGCGCGGCTGTGGGGTGCAAAACCCACGCGCCTGCCAAACGGCGCATTTATGAAGCTGGTCGGCCTCCCAACCACTAATGGATCGCCTCCGAAGTCGATTTGACATCAAATCCGAGCTCAATCTGCGTGGGGAGGCTGGTCAAAGACCTAAATGTGCCCTAATGTGCCTCTCTTCACATTCAAAGGGGGGTGCATAATAGCTCAAATCTTGGCTATAAAAAGCCATGGATGATC
>ML776865.1:998360-1030506 GCA_009831015.1 Picea engelmannii | reverse complement strand
ATGTTTATAACACTGGTTTTCACAGTAAAGACTTGCTGCCATTAAGATTAATGATTCGAAGATAAAATTGAGAGAAATTGTTAATAATTTACAATAACTGATTCACCCCCCCCCCTCTCAGTTATTTCATACCTGTAACATGTAAGTGCTCACTTTTTGCTCACACATTGACGAAAAGAGCACGAACAACTACTAACCATTAGAACCACATTCTCCAATGCATCCAATTGCCAAAAATCCACCTACATGTGCCCTTACACGTAGGCAACACCATAAATGCTACCTTGTCTATCAACTCCACATGGCATCACCATAAGCCTTTACATCAACGACCCTTCAAATTACAATGACATGTGTAAACACCACAAATGTGCCACATCAATAGGTCATATGCCCCCTTACCCAGTCAACTACAGTTCCAACTATGGGGCCTTTGTTTTTATGCCTTGTTCATTGTCAAAAGTGCCCTTTTTATCCCTTTTATTCCCTCACTTCACCTTTCACTATTCCTTTTACCATATTTACTTATGTTTTCTAAGGGAAGGGTTACAACAAGATTATAAGGTATTAAGTTGTTAATTTTTTATTGTTTTCCTTACTTTTGATGAATTAAAATAATTAGAGATGGTTTTGATAATGATGGTTATAATAATCCAGATTCTATAACCCCAATACAAATTTGGTAAGCCCAGTACATATCCCAGATTAGTTATTACTAGCTTATTTCTTAGATTTATGAAAATAATTGAAAACAAAAATGAAAGAACATACAAAAATATACACACCATTCACACAATTGATCACAAGATATATCTTGGGAAACCCATTATGGGAGAAAACCCATCTACAAGGTGAAGCCTATGCACTATTCTATTTTCTTTGGTTATGGAAAGTAAGTACAAAGAAAGAGGAACTCACAATGGAGTTTCCTTTAGCACTGTGGCTTAAAAACCTGCTACAAAATATCCTACTTCCTCTATTATGCTCTCAAAATACCACTCCTTGGATGCTTTACTCAATTATGGAACAAGTACAATATAAAAAATGGAATGCCTTCTCCTCCTAGTGGCTCAGTATTTAACATAGCCCAATAGTTGTCTAGGGTTAGGGTTTTGAATTCATCAACCCTCTATTAGTTATAAGGTTTGGGTCTTCTAGAATATTCTTGAAAATCCACAGGAGGCTAGCCCCACATGTTTGAGTAACGGGGGTTGGCATGACATCCACTCGTACCATGGTGGTCAACATGGTAGGTCAACTTGTTGGAGGCATAAATTTTTCATATGAGATCTGATTGATGTGTTTTATTCTCTATTGGAAGGGTCTCAAAGTGTAGAACACCTTCGAGGGTGTCAGAGAAAATTTTAGACACTGTAACCCTCCAAAATGTCATTTAATGTCTCAAAATTTCTCTGGAAGGTTCTGAACCCCAATTTTCCAAACTGGGACTTACCTCTAAAATGGCTCTGCAATTCAATTCCTCCAATTTTATCCACCTATAAAGTACTTATATAAATGAAAATTTATGTGATGATCTAATCTGTATCATATGCCCAAGCATGCCTGTTGGCCCTAGACCAAGTTTTGGAGAACCTTGGTCGTGTTTGACCATTTTTGGGACTTCGATAGGCTGGTCGAAGACGAAGCACCAGGCGAAGTAGAGATTCAGGGATCTCGCCCCCTTTTGTGGGATTTTGGGTTTAGGGTTTATGTAACGGGTATGAGATGTCAGCCCATTGGTATTACCCATGTTTAGGCCCCTTTTGTAATGTATAAATAGATATCTAGGCGATGTAAGAAGGACATACCTAGTAGAATCAACTTAGTGCAGAGCTAGAGGCTTTGTGCATACTATGTGTTAAAACTTGCAAAGATAAGTGAAAGTGATTGTAAGAAGCTTGTGTGCAGGCTGTGTAAGAAGGCTTTGTGCTGTGACCTAACTTGGGGAAGGAGGATTTGGCGAGGTGCATGCAGATCTCCTGTCCTATGCAAAGTTGGTATTGTGGCTCTGTGCATTGAAAGAAGATAATAAAGAGAAGAAGAGTTGGTGGATGTTGCCCCACTCTGGGGGTGAACCACATATATCATGTGTTATGGTAATTTTTGTGCTATACTGTTCATGTGGTTGTGTATTTATTTGCTTAGTTCTTAGTCTGGATGAATGCTTAATTCTTAGTGATAGGAATGAATGCTAGATCTGATATATTTCTATATGCTAAGTGCTTAGATGTGCTAGATCTTGTCAAATATTGCATTGTTCTATAACTAAGGTTTTACCTGCGATGTGAATAAGGGTTAAAGAATAATGAATGTTAACTGCTAAGTGCTCTATTTAAGCATTGTGATCACAGATTTGTGTCCCAGCTAGGTTGTAGACACTTGAGTTCTGTAATCCCCCCTGCCTCTACCTTGGGTGAGACTTCATCTGCTTCGCAGGTGTTGCCGAAAGGGCCAGTAGTTAGGGTTTTTTTGGTGCGTTGTTGAAGCGTTGAACCCTGGGTCCACCCCTATGCCAATAGATGGTTATTTTGTTGGGACCTGAAACTGTGATTGTTGGGAATTGAGGAAAAGAGAAAGATCTGTGCGTAGATATGTTGTTGTAATGCGCAGTACTCTACTTGACTTGTGAAGCTGTGTGCTAAGAAGAGAAGTTTGATCTGAAGAAAAGAGGTAAGATCTTAAAGCTTTGTGCTCTGATAAAGGTAAGATAAGTGGAAATTTTTGTTTCGAAAGAATGGATCTAGGTATAATTGATAGATTTTTTCCTAGTCTGAAAACTAGAGCACAACTAGAAGAAAGAAGATATGATATGGTTAGATCTGATAAAAATAGTGAAAGATATGTTATCCCTGTGCAGAGAAAGAATTTTTGGACTAACAAGTGGATGCAGGATCCTAGAAAGAATTTTTTGCAGGTCCATCACTGTGATCCCAGTGCGCAGTACAAGCAAGGTTGGGGATCATTTAAGAGAAAGAGAGGTTTGACATTATGTTATAATTGCAGAAGACCGAGACATATTGCTAAGGAATGCCCTGGTAGAAGTCCTATTTTCCTTTGTTGTAAAGCTACTGGACATGAAGTTTTGGATTGTCCTAGAATGATTGCTAAAGTTGAGAAGATGAATATGAGACAAGAAAACCATGAGGAAGGTCTAGAGACTAAGAATATGTTAAAGAACCAGAAAGAATCAGAGGCTATATTATTGCAGATGAAAGAAACACCGAATGATCACAGAGACATCAGTTTATTAGAGATTTTAAAAGAGAAAGAGTGCATAGAAACAAGAATAGGAGACTTCGACATAGACTATGTATTGGATGCAGAAACATAGGTGAACATTATGACAAAAAATACTTGGGAAATCTTAGGAAAACCTGCTATGATTCCTTCATTAAGAGGAATAGGATTGTTTAAAGGAAAGCTAATAACCCTATGTGGAAGACTTTCCCATGTACCTATAATTGCTCGTGGAACATCGACATAAGAAGAATTCGAGGTCATTAAGTTTGTTGAGAACAACACTCCCTTTGCACTTTTGTTAGGAAAGACTTGGATCGAGAGAGATCATATTTGAAGGGGAGAAGAAGAGGAAGCTATAGAACTGAAAAAGCAAGAATTAAGAGATTTCATGGCTAAGAGAATAACACGCTTAATAAAATAACAAGAGGACACATCGAAGCAACTGACGACCAAAGAATTAGCTGTGAAAGTTGAAAGAAGACAAGAAGGCTTAAAGAACCTATCCATGCAGAAGAGTAGAGCACCTACTCCAGAACAAATAAGAGAAGAAGTATTATCCTCAAACCTTGTCAAAGATCCTCAATAGTGCGAAGTTACTATGCTAAGAAAAGATAAGAACAATAATGGAAAGAGGAATCCAAAGACGTAGATCACATGAAAGAAAGCTAGAAATCTCAGTAAGAAGAAAGCAACGCTAGAAAAATTGTAGGAGGTTCCAGAGAGGAATTTGTAGAAGGAATACTTGCAGAACTTGAAGCTGGCTGGAGTAGCAGAAAAACACCGATTGACACTTCGCCACAATGAAGCAATATGACCGTTGGAGGCATCCCAACCATTAGAATGACGCTCCAGAACATCTAGAAACATAGTTATTACTAGAACGTTCGCCATTGGACCATTGGGACCGCACCATAATGGATGGAATTGTATTGATTAAGGCATTCCTACTCGTTGGAGAAGTCCATTACGATGTTAGATATTTATCTCGTCGAAAGTTGCACTGAGGACACTTTCGTGAATTGTGATTATTCGAGCCCATAGAGAACTAATTTCTTTCGCACAATGCTTACTGTAACCTCGCCATCCGTTCTACTACCTTGATTGTTTGTTCACCGACCCAAGATATCTGATCTCGAGCGTTTATGTCGGGTGACCTTAGTGTAGTAGAAAAATCCGTCGAAGAAATCCTAATAGACCTCATGGCTGAGAAGGTCCTGTCCGTAGGAGTACAGGCCTCATCGACGAGAGGAGTGAAAGCATCCTCATTGACTGCATGTCGATCTGGGCCCTCCCAAACTACGACAGAGAAGATAAGCAAGCATCGCGATGACTTGGCAAACACGAAGCTCATCCCATCAATCCTTCTCGACTATATCTCGCCTCTAGCTGGCACAGTTAGTCATGATAGTGTCCCAAGGGACTTCGACTATACATTGATTATTGCATACCTCCCGAAGGGGATACGTGCAGTTGGACTGTAGTTATGACAGATTATGACGCTAATGATCAGTGACTTCAACTTAGGAGACCGCAAGATCTATGGCATGCTCGCACCTCAAAAGTACTTGACCAAAACAACGGGGAATAAGTCGTAGATAATCCCCCATCCATGAACTATGGACATTGCAAGATCAACCATCCTCAATGTGATGAAGATACCACACTTCGGCAGACATCAGGAGGTTAATGCGTGCATTAAACTCTTCTTGTCATGCTATCATGGTGGTTACCTATGGTTGGATTGACGCATCACTGTAGATCCAACATTGATCCATCAGATCACCATATTAAACATGTAAGGACCCGAACCTCAGGATTTTTACCCAGGGAAGGATGCAGATCGCACCTTGGAGCAACGCATAAAAGAAACCTACGATGATGTGGATCCAAAATGGTGCAGTGTGCCTAGCCTACCAGTTGATCACTGGTAAGCTCGTCAGGAAGAACAGACCAACGCCGGTCATGGGGTTTGTCGTCGACCTCGCAGGGAAATGTGTTGAAGGGATGAAAATGAACTAGAACAACGTCTGGTTGTGCAACAAGAGAAATATGATCTCCAAGCAAATTTTGCAGAGGATAAAGTGCAAATCCAGAAGGAAAAAGAACAACTACTCACAGAGCAGATGGGAGTCAAGGAGGCAGTCACCAGAGCACTTCACTCTGTGTCGGGCCTCGCATAGATAGAAGAAGACACAATAGAGAGCCAAGTGGATAAGCTCGTTGTAGCCATTCAACATCTTCAAGCAAGAGTGGTCGAACTGGAACTGGAAGCCGTGCCAAACACTCCGCAGGAAGTGCGAGATCAGAGGGAAGAAATTGCTCGGAGCATAGTCGAAAGAATCAAGGCATTGGCCTTAGAATGAAAGAAATTAAGCAGTCGAAGTGCGCAGATCTATGAGCATCTTGTAGAGGACCTAGAACTAAAGACATTGGAGTCACAACTCTAGGAGGCAAAGCAACAAGCAACGATAGTACAAGCACAGTTGAAGCCATTGCTAGCAGTCGAGAGGATGAAAAGGTCCCAGAAACAACACATCGTTCAACAATAGGTCCATGCCATCCAGAGTAAAGTCATGGAAGTAACCCAGAGGCTATAGCCAGTGCAGGATGAAGCTTGCACACTTTTTGAGGAGATTGAGGGACAAGGTGCACAACTAGAACAATTAGTCACCATGGTGGAACAATGATTGGAAGGATCAGTGATCGAGAAATTTATTCAGGAGTTCACCGAGCAGGAGGCTCTGGCGAAGCAGGGAGTCGAAGAAGCTCAAGCCAAGCTCGAGGCCTTCGAAGCAGAGTTGCCCAGATCAGAGTGACTCGGGACGAGTCACAGGTGAGTGTTGGGGGCCTATTGGCCCTTGACCAAGTTTTGGAGAACCTTGGTCATGTTTGACCATTTTTGGGACTTCGACAGGCTGGTCGAAGACGAAGCAGATATCACGGGATATCGCCCCCTTTTGTGGGATTTTTGGGTTTAGGGTTTATGTAATGGGTATGGGATGTCGACCCATGGGTCTTACCCATGTTTAGGCCCCTTTTTTAATGTATAAATAAATATCTAGGCGATGTAAGAAGGAGATACCTAGTAGAATCGACTTAGTGCAGAGCTAGAGGCTTTGTGCATACTATGTGTTAAGACTTGCAGAGCTAAGTGCAAGTGATTGTAAGAAGCTTCTGTGTAGGCTATGTAAGAAGGATTTGTGCTGTGACCTAACTCAGGTAAGGAGATTCTGGCGAGGTGCGCGCGCAGATCTCATGTCCTATGTGGAGTTGGTATTGTGGCTCTGTGCATTGAAAGAAGATAATAAAGAGAAGAAGAGTTGGTGGACGTAGCCCCACGTTGGGGGTGAACCATGTATATCCTGTGTTATGGTGCTTTGTGCTATACTATTCATGTGGTTGTGTATTTATTTACTTAGTGCTTAGTTTGGATTAATGTTTAATGCTTAGTGATAGGAATGAATGCTATATCTGATCTATTTCTATATGCTAAGTGCTTAGATGTGCTAGATCTTGTCGAATACTGCATTGTTCTGTAACTAAGGTTTTACCTGCGATGTGAATAAGGGTTAAAGACTAATGAATTTTAACTGCTAATTTATTTGTTTAAGCATTGTGATCACAGATCTGTGTCCCAGCTAGGTTGTAGACACTTGAGTTCTGCAACCCCCCCTGCCTCTACCTCGGGTGAGACTTCATCTGCTTCACGGGTGTTGCTGAAAGGGTCAGTAGTTAGGGTTTTGTTAGTGCGTTGTTGAAGTGTTGAACCCTGGGTTTGCCCCTGTTCCAACAATGCTCACATGCACTAATGCACTTTTTTATGCACCAAGAATTCATTGCCATCATTCATACTAATGCATGCACCTTTTAGCTTTCCTATATGCATCATGCATCTCTTCCAGTGCATATCTATTATATATTATTATGCTCCATGTAGTTTTCCTTGAATCCCACTGTATCCTTGCATCCCTATGCACTATCATTATGCTCATCTGAGCATTGTTGTTCCCTGATCTGCCCATTTTCCATCCATGTTCTACTTATCTATCTTGCAATTCCATCCAATATGTCTTATTGGAAACTACCTCTACTTAAGGAACCATGCCCCAACTTTACCTTACCAGAACCTTCCAACACCTTTGAATAAGGTAGCTCATATCCCTCCATCTTCTTAATGTGAGATTATCCTCCGACCAACTTAACCATTATCATTATGGCATCCCTTGCCATTATCTCTGGTTCTCCATTGAATGCTTCTCTTCACATCATTGAGTGATTCCTTTGAAACCCTACTTGTATACTAAAGACCAATCTTCTCCCATAGATGCTTCATTTCTCCATTGAAACTATTTTTTTAAGTGAAACTATTATGTTCCTCAAATTATTTGTACGTGTATCCTACTTCCACTACACACTCTGATAATAGAAGTGGCTTTATTTCTCTGAATACTTTTGGACAAAATATGGTAGTCCAACTCTTTTTCTAGGCATTCCTATGCTTGTACATAGAGATGACTCACCATTCCATGAGTCACACATCACCTCCTAAGATCCTTGTTCTCTTTTGCAGCAAGATTTGTAGCCATCACTACATATCTACCTTCAAGGCTATGGAGACTTACCTTGCCTTCCTATGCATATTAATGACATTCTTCACATGTTGGCTTCATGTTTTTAGTGAGAATACTTGTTGATTTGTATTTTCAATTCATTCATATTTTGTAGCAACTAAATATTAATTTGGATCTTCTTTTCTTTATCCCTTATCAACCTTTCATTTCCTGCTCTATAGCCCTGCACTTCCCTTTGCAATCTCTTTATTGTCTCAACCCTCTCTACAAGCTCCATCCTTCCTCCATGTCCATTGGACCATGAAATTATAAATTTCAACATACCACACAATATTCGTTTATGTCATGTGATCCTCTTATTAATAATCCCTTGACATGATACTCTATCCTTGAGTGTTCCCCTACTCATCAACAATACCCTGTTATTTAAAAGTTAGCCTCTTTCCATTACTAGGCTATTGCACTTCCAAATGTGCCTCCATACTTGTGCATAGGCACTATCATGACTACACACACTCTTCCTTACCCAAGACCCACACCTGACATGTACCTCTGTCATGTGGAAATGTTTTTCCAAAATTGACATTGTTTGGAAAATATTCATATTGAGAAATTACATGGTTAACAGAGTCCAATTTTCTTGTAGCTTTATGAAATAACTAGATGCTTCATTGGAGAAATTAAACCTTCCATCATGTTTTTATTTGTATTAACTTTCCAATGATTATGCTCATGCTTCAATCTCATTTTCGAGATAAAAGTTATAGCTTCATGAATTTGCCACTTTTACTTAATTGTGCCCTTCTTCATTGGTACAATTAATCTCAGAGACTAACTTCTTCCACCTATATAAAGAAATCTAACAAGAACCAGGAAAATTTTATATCAGGTGTTGATAGTATCCCTGATTGTGAATACACAACAACTTTCAGATTTTGAATATGATAGTCCAACCAAATTTTGTATCAATATGGATTTGGAAACTTTGTCCTTCTTGCATTTCCTCCAGACTTGATATTTTTAGCAGAAAATGGCTATCTCCCGAATGGAGCAAAATTGGGAAAAACTTCCTCAAGACAAAGTTGGTTGGATTGTTGAGTAGGTAAAGTGTTGACTAAACAATTTTTTCTATATTTGTTATATGGGTTTTGTTTTCCTCTTCGAAGATTTAAAAAATCCCCCAAAAGTGGCACATAATAGTGGATTTTTCCATGTTTTGGCATTCCGCTCCAACTCCTTTAGATTTTGGTCAAAATTCCAACTGGGTATATTCATGCCTGCTTTTTTTACTTCCTATAAACATTTCATCTTTATCTGGGTCCCGATCACTAAGCACCACCTAGATCTCTAAAAACCATTATTTTGGATTTTCTAGAAAATTTAAGTAGAAATGACCAGTGGCCCACATTGGCACTTTTGTAGTCTTCATAGATGAAGACATGCCCTTTAAATTTTGTTTGATTCTAAGTTTTTATGTTCATGTTATGGTCAAAACAAGTTTTTGGCTTCATACTTTTTTATCTTCGTCCATCTTTATCCTTCCCTTTCCTCCTCCTTTCATCTCTTCTTTCTCTTCTTTTCTTCTCTTCTTTATTTTTCTTCTTCTCTCTTTTCTTTTATTTCTTTCTCTTCTTCTCTTACCTCATTGATAATTTTTTTTTTCGATGGATACATCACTCTGAAAATAATTTTCTCGATTGATACATTGCTCCAATAATTTATTTTTTGGTTGACATATTGCCCAGAAAAATGATCTTTGTTGGTGAAAATTTTTATTTTTCTCTTCAAAATTTCTCCTAGAAAAAACATCTTTGTTGACAATTGTTTTTATCTTTCTCACTGACCTTTTGTCCAAAAAAATTATCTTTGACGACGATTTTTTTTATCTTTCTCGTTTATGTTTCGTCCAGAAAAATGGTCTTTATCGACGGATTTTTTTATCTTTCTCACTGGCGTTTCACCCAAAAAAAAATATTTTTATTAGTGAAAATTTGCATCTTTCTCACGAACCCTTTGCCTAGAAAGATTATCTTTTTCCTTTGCTTTCTTCCTCAATTTTTTTTTCCAAGTCTTTCTTTATTCTTCCTTTTTCACTACAAAAATTATTTTCTTAGCGATGTATCACATTGAGAATTTATTTTCTCTATGATATATCACCCTCAAAATAATTTTCTTGTGTGATATTCCCTGTATCGCTAACGAAAATTATTTTTCTTCATTGAAATTTCGCTAACAAAAAATAATTTTCTTCGCCAATGTTTTGCTGACGAAAAATATTTTTCTTCACTGATATATCATCGATGAAAAATATTTTTCTTTGATGATACACTCCTTATTGTTGAGAAAAATCTTTTCCTAACGACGATACACATAATATCAATAGGTTTTTCCAACTTTTGCCTTAATGATTTTTCCAGTTTTGAGTTTTGTTGGCCCTTGACCAAGTTTTGAGGATCCTTGGTCATGTTTGACCTATTTTGGAACTTCGACAGGCTATTGAAGGCGGGGCACAAGTCAAAGTGGAGATCACGGGATCTCGACCCCTTGTTTAGGGCTTTTTGGGTTTGGGCTTATGTGACGAGTATGGGGATGTCGACCCATGGGTTTACTCGTGTTTAGGCCTCTTTTGTAAAGTATAAATAGATGTCTAGGCGATGTAAGAAAGGGGAGGGGAGACACCCTGCTAAGTGCCAATTGTAAATTCTTTGTGCATGTTGTGTTGAGAACTTGTGGAGCTAAGTGCAAGTGACTGTGAAAAGTCTTAGTGTTGTAACCTAGCTCGGGGAAGGAGGATCTAGCAAAGTGCATGCAGATCTCATGTCCTATGTGGAGTAGGATCTTGTGGCTCTGTGCATGTACAATATTGATAGAAGACAATAAAGAGAAGAAGAGTTGGTGGATGTAGCCCCGGGCTGGGGGTGAACCACATATATCCGCGTCGTGGTTGCTTTGTGCATTATGGTTGTTTTATAGTTTAAATGATTGATGCTTAGTGTAATAATGTATGCTTAGATGAATATGATAACTTAGTGTCTAATGATGTGAATAAGATGCCAGCTCTGATCCGTGTTGATATGCTTAGTTTTTGAATATATTAGATCTGGATGAATACCGCGATGCTTCGTAATTAGGGTTTATCTACATTGTGAACTAAGGTTAAATATTGATGATTCATAATTGCTAAGTGCCCTATTAAGGTGTTATAATCACATATATGTGTCCCAGCTAAGGTTGCAGACACTGGAGTCCTGCAACCACCCCTACCTCTACCTCGGGTGAGACTTCATTTTCTTTGCAGGTGTTGCTAAAAGGGCCGGTAGTTAGGGTTTTTTTGGTGTGCTGTTGAAGCGTTGAACCCTGGGTCTGCCCCTGTGTTCCAACAAATGGTTCCGTTGTCGAGACCTAAAACTGTGATTGCTGGGAACTGAAGAAAAGAGGAATCTATGTGCATAGATCTATTGCCCTAGTGCGCAGTATCCTACTTGAATTGTAAAGCTCTATGCTAAGAAGAGAAGTCAGATTTGAAGAAAAGAGGTAATATCTAGAAGCTTTGTGCTTTTTCAAAGGTAAGATACGTGGAAAATTTTGTTTCGAAAGTATGGATCTAGACATGTTTGATAAATTGTGTCCTAGCTTGAAAACTAGGGCACAACTAGAAGAAAGAAGGTTTGATATGAGTAGATCTGACAAGAATAGTGAAATATATGTTATCCCTATGCATAGAAAGAATGTTTGGACTAACAAATGGATGCAGGATCATAGGAAGAATTTTTTGCAGGTTAATTACTATGACCCTAGTGCGTAGTACAAAAAAAGTTGGGGATCATTTAAGAGAAAGCGAGGATTAACTCTTTGTTACAGTTGCAAAAGACTGGGACATCTTGCTAAGGATTTCCCTGATAGAAGACCTAGTTGTCTTTGTTGTAAAGCCATGGATAATGAAGTTTTGGATTTCCCTAGAATGATTGCTAAGGTTGAAAGAATGAATATGGAAAAGGAAAACCATAAGGAAGGCCAAGAGACTAAGAATATGGCAGAACCCCAGAAAGAATCAGAGACTATATTACTACAAATGAAAGAAACCTTGAATGTTGACAAAAATATCAACTTATCAAAGATCTTTAAAGAAAAAGAGTGCATAGAAACAAGAATAGGAGACTTTGACAATGACTGTGTTCTGGATGAGGAAACACAGGTGAATATCATGACATAGAGAACCTGAGAATTTTTAGGAAAGCCTGCTATGATTTCTTCATTGGGAGGAATAAGATTATTTAAAGGAAAGTTGATGACCCTATGTGGAAGACTCACGAAAATATCTCTGAATGCTCATGAAACTTAGATAGAGGAAGATTTTGAGGTTGTTAAATTTATTGAGAGCAGTGCCCTATTTGCTATGTTACATGGAAAACCCTGGATTGAGAAGAATCAGACCAAAAGAAAAGAAGAGGAAACCCTAGAACAAAAGAAGCAATAATTGAGAGACTTCATGATGAAGAGGATAACATACTCACTGAAAGAACAAGACAACCAATCGAAGCTACTGAGGACCAAAAATATGGATGTCAAAGTTGACAGAACCCAAGAAGACTTGAGACACTTGTCTGTACAGGAGAGTAAAGTACCTACAAAAGAGAATAAGTGTTTCCCTTGAACCCTAGTAAAGACCATCAACAACACAAAGTTACTTTACCAAAAGGAGATAAGAATCATAATGGAAAGAGGAATACTTAGACACAAATCACAGGGAAGAAGGCTAGAAAACTCAGCAAGAAGAAAGCAAAGCTAAAAAAATTACAGGAGGAACTTTGTGGAAGGAAGGTTTGCAAAACTGGAACTTCGTTGGGATATCAGAACAACGAGAAATGGCACTTCTCCATGGCAGAGTGATATAACCATTAGATGCATTATGATCATTAGACCAATGCTCCCGAATGGTTAGAACAACAGTTATGACCTAGAAGCTCGCCATCGGACCGTTGGGATGGTGCCGTAACGGACATAATTGCATTGATGAAGGCTTCTCGCCCGTTGGAGAGATCCTTTACCTCACTGTCTACTTAGTCCGTCGAGTATTGCAAAGAGAACACTTTTGTGAATTGTATCCGAGCCAACAAAGAGCACTCATTATTTCCACGCTGTGTTTACTGAGATTTCAACATCTGTTCTATTGCATTGAGTATTCATTCATCGCCCTGAGTTATCTGATCGTGAGCATGCATTTCATATGAATTCAGTGCTGTAGAAAAGTCGGTTGAAGAAGTTATAATCGATCTAATGGCCGAAAAAGTGATGTCCACAAGAATCCAGGCCTCATCGATGAGAGGAGTGCAAGCCTCTTTGTCGACTGCTCGCAGATTTGGACCATCTCGATTGACAAATGAGAAAAGAACCAAGCATCGAGATGACTTGGTGAATGTGAAGTTGATCGTGACTATCCTACCTGACTACATCCTGCCTCTGGCCGACGTGGTGAGTCATGACAGTGTCCCCAGGGACTTTGATTGCACTCTAGTTACTATGTACCTCCCGAAACGGATACGTACAGTTCGACCATAGTTGGATAAGATCATGGCATAAAATTCAGTGACTTCAACCTAAGGGATCGCAAGAACCACAATATGCTCGCCCCTCATAGGTATTTGACTAGAATGAAGGGGAAGAACTTGAGGATAATCCCCCAACCGTGGAATATGGACTTCGCACAGTCCACTGTCCCGAACGTAATAAAGATACCACATTTTGGAAGGCACTAGGAGGTTAATGCATGCGTTAAGATCCTTCTGTCATGCTTCCATGGCGGTTATCTGTGGCTAGACAGACACATCAACGTTGATCTGGCGCTGATCCACAGGATCACCAGATTGAGCATGCAAGGACCCGACCCACAAGACTTCTACCCAGGGAAGGCTGTAGACTGCACCCTGGCATAGAGGATTATAGATACATATGGCGATGTAGAAAAGGGGACGTGAGGCTACAAGGTAGATTCAATCCAGAATGGCGCAATGCACCTGGCCTGCCAGCTAATCGCAGGAAAGCTAGTAAGAAAGAATAGATCCACACAGGTCACAAGATTCGTTGTTGACCTCGTTGGAAAATGCATGGAAGGACTACAGATGAACTGGGCGAAACACTTAGTCAACCAGTTAGAATTGGACTGTCGCAAAGCTCAAGATTAGGGCTATGAGTTCCACTTTAGCTGGCTCCTGATCCTCATTGCGTTTACTGCTTGGGAGATGCCGGAAGGTGCAACCTTCCCGGACATTGAGCCATTCGAGCCGCTCGCTGCAAAGTTCACCACGCTTTGGTATTCGAGCGATATGGGAAAACAGTGGAAGTCGAACACGGTATTGCATACATACTACCTGTAGTTAAAGAGGGCTATTGAAGTTGTCCCTCATATGATGTCGGACACTCTGTACTAGTTTAGGCCCCTTATGAAATTCCACGCATATCGACACTTTATCTACGTCACCGTGCATGCAAACGAGAGTAAAGAAGAGCTTCATTCATACTACAAGCTCATAGAGGAGGACCTAGAAGAGACAACCAAGGACTGGCCTGCAGAGCTCCTTATCCCTGCTGACCCCGTAGAACTATCCGACCCTGAACAAATCGGAAGCCCGAAGACCACTTGCGAAGCACATGATACACCTGGAACTAACAGAAGGAAGAAGACCGAAGAGGTCCAACAGTTGAGCAGTGCCTCAGAAACCGCTTCAGAATAACCGAGATGAGGAGGTGATGACGAAGTAGATAAAGAAGAGACCAATGGAAAAGAAGATCAACAGAAGCAATGAGAAGTAACTCAGCCTAGGGATCCTGTTGATGAGGCTGAGCCCTCTAAGAAAAAGAAGGTTTCCCCCATGAATCCTACTTCCCGAAAGAATTCTAAAGCCACTGAGACTAAGCTGCAGACTGTACTCATGCTCGATGATTTCGACTTCATCATCACAACTGTATTAGACACCTTGTAGGACATTTTGTAGAGCAACGAAGCCTAACAAGAAACCATGTATGATAGAATTGTGGCAGAACTCAGAGGGGTAAAACAAGCCCTTCACTCAAGCCATGTAGTGTCCACTGCGCCCCCGCCATTAGAAGAACCAGAATTAGGTGATGAGCCTACCCAACTCCGCCGAATCGCTGATGCAACCAAATCTCGTCTTCGTCATGCACAAGAAGAAAAAGAACAAGCCACAATGGCCCTAAAACAAGCACAAGAGGAAGTGATAGAGCAACGCCAAGTTGTGCAACAGGAGAAGGATAACCTCCAAACGAAGTTCGACAAGGAGAAAGAGAAGATCCAGAAAGAGAAGGAACAACTACTCGTGGAGTAGGTTGGAGTAAAAGAAGTAGTCAGTAGAGAACTTCACTCTGTGACAGGCTTAGAGAAAAAGGAGGAAGACCTGGTGGAACATCAAGTAGCACAGCTTGCTGAAGCCATCCAACAACTTCAACAGAGAATCACAGATCTGGAGCTACGAATAGTGCCAAGCACTCTGCAGGACGAGTGAGACCAAAGAGAAGCCACTTCCTAGAGCACAGTTGAGAGGATCAGAGCATTATCTTTGGAATGTAAACAACTAAGTGATCGTAGTGCGTAGACGTATGAGTGACTCACTGAAGACCCTAAACTGAAGACACTGGAGTCACAACTCTAGGAGGCAAAGCAACAAGCAATGACAGTATAGGCGTAGCTGAAGCTCCTGTTAGCAGTTGAGAGGATGAAGAGATCCCAAGAATAGTGTACTTCTCAACAACAAGTCCATGCCATTTTGAGCAAGGTCATGGAAGTGACTCAGAGACTCCAACCAATTCAGGACAAGTCTTGCCAACTGTTTGAGGAGATTGAAGGCCAAGGACCAGAGTTGGAACAAGTAGTCATTGTAGTTGAACAACGCTTAGAGGGACCTGTCAACGAAGCAGTTATCCAAGAGTTCATTGAGCAGGAGGCCTTGGTGGAGCAACAGGTTCAAGCATCTTGAGCCAAGATCGAGGCTTTTGAGGCAGATCTACCCAGATCATAGTGACTTGGGATGAGTCACAGGTGAGTGTTGGGGGCCTGTTGGCCCTTGACCAAGTTTTGAGGATCCTTGGTCATGTTTGACCTATTTTGGAACTTCGAAAGGCTGTCGAAGGTGGAGCGCAAGTCGAAGTGAAGATCACAGGATATCGACCCCTTGTTTAGAGATTTTTGGGTTTGGGCTTATGTAATGGGTATGGGGATGTTGGCCCATGGGTTTACCCATGTTTAGGCCTCTTTTGTAAAGTATAAATAGATGTCTAGGGGATGTAAGAAAGGGGAGGGGAGACACCCTGCTAAGTGCCAATTGTAAATGCTTTGTGCATGTTGTGTTGAGAACTTGCATAGCTAAGTGCAAGTGATTGTAAGAGACTGTGAAAAGGCTTAGTGTTGTAACCTAGCTCGGGGAAGGAGGACCTAGTGAAGTGCACGCAGATCTCCTGCCCTATGCGGAGTAGGATCTTATGGCTTTGTGCATGTACAAGATTGACAGAAGACAATAAAGAGAAGAAGAGTTGGTGGACGTAGCCCCAGGCTGGGGGTGAACCACGTATATCCGTGTCGTGGTTGCTTTGTGCATTATGGTTGTTTTATAGTTTAAATGATTGATGCTTAGTTTAATGATGTATGCTTAGATGAATATTATAACTTAGTGCCTAATGATGTGAATAAGATGCTAGATCTTATCTGTGTTGATATACTTAGTGTTTGAATATATTAGATCTGGATGAATATTGTGATGCTCTGTAATTAGGTTTTATCTGCGCTGTGAACTAAGGTTAAATACTGATGAATCATAACTGCTAAGTGCCTTGTTAAGGTGTTATAATCACATATCTATGTCCTAGCTAAGGTTGCAGACATTGGAGTCCTGCAACCACCCCTGCCTCTACCTCGGGTGAGACTTCATCTACTTCGAGGTGTTGCCGAAAGGGCCAGTAGTTAGGGTTTTGTTGGTGCGTTGTTGAAGCGTTGAACCCCGGGTCTGCCCCTATGTGCCAACAATATTGCGATCATCACAAAAGACTCTAGTCTCAACTGCTTGGGCCAAATTTGTCTCTCATTTTAAATAACCAAAATACCAACGAAAAATTGGGGGATTTCGACCCCACATCCTTTTGTTGGGTGAATTCAATTTCCACCCAATACCACAGAAGTAACAACTTGTTGTTCTATAGTAAACCTTGGAGGTTTGGTGCTACAACCCATGCTTTGATACCAATGATAAAATACCTGGTTGTTAAACCCAAATAAAATGCATGCCTGCATCATGATAAAAATGCCCATGCAATTAACAACAAATTTAAAAATCTGAATGCAACCATTCAAGCCAACACAACAACATTCAAATTGGAAGTATACACATAGGAAATAACATGAGAAATAAAGCAAGAAACTTATATTTTAATGGAAGAACCAATTGATTGCATACAAGGGACGTTTGTCCCAACAATAGGCTTGTTGTTCCATTACTCTTAACAACAAACCACCCTTGAGTTGGGGCTTTGAGTCCATAAGGGGTTATGACCTTCTTGGTTGTCCATTGTGCACACACAACATCCCAATACTCAATTTTCTAACTCCAAACAACAATTTCAATCCAATGGCTCTCTCTTCCCTCAACCTACATAACACAAGGAATGGGATCCCATTCTCTGCCACACAGTCCCTTGAACTATCCCACTTCCCTCCAGGGCTCCAGATCACATGCTTGGCCAAGAAATCTCTTAGCTTGGTACTCCATGAATTCTCAACTATTACTTTGGAGTGCTCACAACAACCTTATCAAGGATTTTGAGTAGTTTCCTCAATAGGAAATGCACTTTTTTCCCCTCATAACAGGGTCACTGTCAATCAACCAGAAGGGACCAGCCGATCGGCCATGATGTGATGCACCTAACCCCAACGGACATAGAGAATTGAAACCACGACCTCGTGATAGAGGGCCAACGACTTGGCAACGGGGGATCCAACCAACTGGGCTACCCGACGGGGCTAATAGGAAATGCACTTACATGCATACAACCTACATTACAGGTACATAGACTTCATTACATCATCAAACTCAGACCTCTCATGGTTGCTCTCATACATAACATAGTTGGTTCTCTTTTCCCACACCCGACTCTCTCTTTGCTACCCAAAACATGCTTGTAAATTTTTTCCCAAAAACCCACCCAAATTTCTTTTTCTTCTCTTGCAAGTTTGATTGTCAAATTTTCAAAAAGTGGTTGTACTCAGCCCATGGTGTCATAAATTGGTGGGATGGCCTTTCCCACCAATCACTCTTACATGCATTCAATAACTATTTTGATAATTCAAAGGAGGTAAACATTAATAATGAAATGGCTTGGATTATTAGGCATGTGGAACCCCTTGAACCCCCCTTTAGCCCCCTCTCTTTTGGAATCATAGCCCCCATCATTAGTGTGATTTTCCTTGAATAACATTAATGAGTTAGTGCACATTCGTAGATCTCAGATAACAACTAGCAACTATGATAAAGTTTGCCACCTTAAATTTTTTTTTATTAAATTATTCAAAGGATCAAAAACACTATTAAACTAAAGTAACTATCAATGTTGAATTACTAATAAAAAAACATATATTTAAAATCATTTTTTAAAAATCTAATGAATTTCATCTTTTTATTTTTGAAATTTGATGACAAATATTTTACCAATCAAATATAAAAAAACATTTAAATATATAATTAATTTTTATTTTTTTTACACTAAAATGTTTTTCGAATTTTACCCCTCTACATAATCCCTTTACTAATAAGTTATTATCCTTTTATTTATTTAAAAAAAAAAAAAAAAAAAAACATGGTCTATTTAATGGTTGTGGGAATCTCTAACTATATTTGTGGAACACAACAAAAAGATAAACAATATTAATTTGTGCACAAGTGTAATAAAGTAGAAAACCTATACTAGAGTACCAAGGATTTATACGCAATCTGCTTTATTTTCATTTCACGTGATCTCTCATTCTTTGTAATATGGATATCATTTACTTTTCCATCTAAGTCTAAACTCCACTCTTTGACACGACTAAATTAATTTTTATTTATTGCTGATTAGTACATTAAACATTCTCTATCTATTGAACCCTTAATACAATACAATGGTTTGCTTGATATTGAACCCTTAATACAATGCAATGGTTTGCTTGATAAAGAAATTTTAATTTTTTAAATAATTAAAAAAATAATAATATAAAATTGAATAATTTAAAAAATTAAAACTCATTTTATTTGACATTTAAAATTGAAATTGAAAATTCATAAATAACCATAATAAAAAACTTTAACATAAAGAAAATGTCTTTACTTTTAAATAATTAATACATTGAAAATTTTAAAAAGAAATCTGAATACAAGTGCCAATGACTATCTATTAAACTTTTGATACAAATCTATGTGATGAATTATTTTCATAAGCACTATTTATTAAACTTTTGGTACAATGCTACATCACATGAAAATATTTCCAAGGTCTTTTATAGTTTACAATTAAAAAATAAGTCTTTTATAGTTTACAATTAAAAAACAAAATTTCATTTTGTTTGATTTTTAATTGAGGATTTCTTCTTTGGACGATGTTGACATGATTAAAGTGGCCTTAGTTCAAGGACTTTGAGATGACTAAACTGACTTTTTATTATTAATAAGTATAATTTAATAATTAAAAAGTTAAAATTCATTTTATTTGATTTTTAAAATGGATATTGAAGATATATTTTTAAATAGAGGATGAATTGAAACTCTAGCGCTTTGCAATGCTTTCTCTGTAAACTTGTTGCATGACCAGAACAATCTGTTGTGGAACCTGTCACCTGTTATGGTTTGGTACAGATAACATTCGGGTCTGATAAGTCAGAATGAGTTCGGAAGAGGGGGGGCAACCCCCCTCGTACAACAATGTAACCGCCAATGATAGGGCAAGAAAAAGAGCCAAGCAACCTTCCTTTGAGCCGTCGCCGCAGCTACGAGACTAGCTCCTTGCCAGAGAACAAGGGCTCAGGAAAGAGATGGATGTGGAACCAGGAACGTCCCAGCCAAAGGCATCTCCTGGTTGGGAGCCTGACAAATGCATTTCGCTATCCAACAAACCCCCAAGGTATCTCATAAGCTCAACAAGAGTGGGTGAACACACACAGTTCATGCGAGAGCATGCCCTCATAGGCAAGTTCCTAGGACTATGGCCATCTGAACGTGACCTCACTTGATGGATTAAGCACTGGTGGAACCCTAAAGGAGACTATGAGGCTCAACTAAGCTCAAAAGGCTTCTTCATGATCATCCTTTACAACCTGGAAGACAAGGACAAAATCTTCGACAATGGGCCATACTTCTACAACTCGACCGGGCTATTCCTGCGATTTTGGACAGACCAATTCAGCCCAGACAAGGAAGACTTCACAATGGCTCCAATTTGGATCCAATTATACTCCTTGCCTCAGAAGTTCTGGCTGGAGGAAATCCTTATGGGAATAGGGAACACAGTGGGGCATTATGTCAAAACATTAGATGCTACAAAGAAAAGAAAATACACCTATTATGCCATAATCTGTGTATACATGGACATCTCCAAAGCTCTTCCCGGATTTGTCACTCTGGAATATCAAGACAAGTACTGGCAACAAATGCTAGACTACAAACACATCCCCTTCCACTGCAGGAAATGCTATGAACATGGCCACCTCTTTAGGGATTGTCCACTGAATATCCAAGCACCCAAGGCCAACGAAACCAAGTAGAAAGACGGCTTCACCATAGTCACAGGAAGGAAAAAAAACCCCCCAAGGAAGCAAAATCTGGATCCTGTCCCCAAAGTCTTGACCAAAAACTCCTATGAGATCCTGAATCAGTTGCCAGAAGATGAAGAAATCCAAGATCTGCACAAAGCGAAACAACAAGAGAAAGGGAAGAACGAAGCGACACCTTCTTCTGTAAAAAATAATGTGGCCAACCCAGAAGAGTGGGGTAGAGTGGAAGGGGACATCCAGATGTAGCTGGATGACCGTGATCTAGTAGGCATCGATCTTGAAAAAATGGGGGAAGCCCTCAATCAAAAGGATCTGCAAGCCCTCCCCGAAGAGCAGCTTCGCAAGGTCCATAAAGTTTTTCTTAACTCCACAGCAAGATCCACAACAAGATTGGGTATAGCCACAGATCGAAGCTCAGACTCAAAGAGAATACCACGGGAAAACAAAAGAAGGGGACAAAAATCAACCCAACATCTTATCAAGGAGGCAGGAAATCTCATGCTCAATTCTGGGCAAATCCAAAAGCTCTCGGAGGGATACCTCCACCCAACTCCACAATCGTTATGATGAAGATCATCACTTGGAACATTAGAGGACTCAATGGTAGATCCAAACAAAGGATCCTCTAAGACTGTATCAGAGAAGAAAATCCAGATATCCTTCTGCTACAAGAGACAAAATGTGTTGGAACTGAAGCATAAACCATCTTCCACCGAAGCTGGCGTGGGTGCGAGTTCATACACACTGACTCTATAGGTGCGTCAGGGGGACTAGCTATCGTATGGAACCCCAACATCATCACCCTAAGCAGCCCTTTCTCTACCATAGGCATGCTCACAACCCACTTCATGATCACAGGGTTGACTCAAGAAGGTGACATGACAAACGTTTATGGACCTCAGAGTCAACAAGACAAAGATAGTCTCATGAAACAAATAGATCACATTAGAACCATGCTGAGCATGCCCAACTAGATTCTAGGGGGCAACTTCAACATGATCTTGATGTTGGAAGAGAAAAAAGGAGGAACTAAATGACTAGAGCCAGTCAGCGGTAAGTTCAAAACCCTTATAGACTAACTAAATCTAGTAGACATTGAAAATCACAATGGTACATTCACCTGTTCCAACCGCAAATCGGGGCACCAACAGGTGGCTTGCCGTCTGGATCGCTTCCTTATAGCGGAAAAATTAATAGAATGGATCCGAATATGGAGAGCCTCATTCTCCCAAAGGTAGGATCAGACCATTGGCCAATTGCCTTCTACCTAGAAAAAGGGGCAACACCAAAATGCAAACCCTTTCAGTTTGAGAAATTTTGGTTATCACACCTTGACTTTCATTAGCTTGCAAAGTCTTGGTGGGCCCAGGCTGAAATAGATCATGGTACCTGCATGTACAAATTCCAGCAACGCCTCAAAAGCTTCAAACACTCGCTGAAGCTCTAGAATAAACATACCTTTGGAAATATATTCCAAAGCATGCAGGACATTGAAAACAAACTAGCAGAGCTGCAGAAAACATTCATATCAGGGACCAGAACCACTGCCCTAATGAAAGAGGAAGAGGAGCTTCAAGCAGAGTTATAAGAGAGGAAATTCTGTGGCACCAGAAATTCAGAGTCCAATGGCTCAAAGAGGGTGAGAGGAACACAAAGTTCTTCCATTGAGCCATGGTGCACCGCCGATACATCAATCGAATAACGCATTTGGAGGATTCCCAAGGAAATTCAATCAGGGAACACACCCAAATCGCTGAAGAGCTAAACACCTACTAGAAAGATCTCCTATCAGAAACCAACGGGGACAAAACGACAACGATCTGGCGGGTAACCAGGCACATACCCTCTCTTGTGACTCCAGAACAGAATGAAGCACTAATGAGACCCATCACTCAAGAAGAAGTGGACCAGGTAGTTAAAGAAATTCCCTCAGAAAAGGCACATGGCCCAGACGGCTTCACCACCAGGGATGATTTTAAGGATGGGAATTTATTTTAAAATTTAGAAACCTGGGCGAATCTTAGTAATCCTTCATATGCCAACTATAAATGTTTGGCGATATTTTTGTAAACATATTCAAATTTCTAAGGATTTTATATAGTTTGTATAAAATTTTGGCGATTTTTAAGGTAAAATAATTTTATCCTATATAATTTGGGCGAATCATTTTTAGAATAGCGAATCTCCTTTTGGGAAAAAGCATGGAAAATTAGCCCATGAGAGAAATTTAGCCCCTAAAATCATCCTTGTGAATCACCACTGACTTCTTCCACCACTGCTGGGATCTAATCAAGGAAGAGGTCTGGCAGGTTGTAGAGGAATCCCGAACCTTAGGCCAAGTCCTATCATCCCTCAATGCTACCTTTCTCACTCTCTTTCCGAAAGAGGAGAGGGCCACTCATCCCAAGAAGTACAGACCAATCGCTCTCAGCATCGTCATCTACAAAATCATTACAAAGGTGATTGCAACGTGCCTCAAGCCAATCTTTGCTTTTGTCATCTCCAAGGAGCAAGCAGGTTACGTAGAAGGACGACAAATCATGGACAACGTCATCCTGGCTCACGAGGTAATCCACTTTCTCAAGACGACCAAAATCCCAGGTATTCTTATAAAACTTGATCTCTCAAAATCTTTTGATAGAGTCAGCTGGCATTACCTTTGCTCCATGCTAGAATCCTTTGGGTTTGACCATCAATGGGTAAACTAGATCTTAAATCTCACCTCTTCAACCTTCTTCTCCATTCTTGTAAATGGGGTTCCTTCCCAACCCTTCTCTCCTTCCAGGGGCATTAGACAAGGAGACCCTCTTTCTCCCTTTCTCTTTGTAGTCATGGCGGAAGGCCTAGGATGATACATCAGGACGACAATCAGGAAAGTCTCCCTTAAGGGATTACCCTTGCATAAAATACAACCGACACCCTTGCATAGCCAATTTGTTGATAATACCTTCCTCATGAACACCCCCACTGCAAGAGAGACCAACAAGCTCAACTCCATCCTCTCTGATTTCATGGAAGCCTCAAGCATGGCCCTCAACCTTGAAAAATCCAAACTCTACTTGTTCAACACTCCGATAGCGGATCAGAATCATATTTCACAACTCCTTGGCATACCCAAGAGCTCCCTTCCATCCAACTACCTAGGCATCTCGCTTACTGGAGTGACAGTGAGATCCATCTCATGGGACAGTCTACTTTTATCCATCTCTAATAGGATAAACAACTGGACATTTAGACCCCTCAACATTGCAACAAGACTGGTGCTTCTCAAGTCAGTCCTACAAACTTTGCCAACCTACCTCTTCACAGCCCTAGCAGCACCCAAGTAGGTCATTAGAGCCATCAAAAACCTCCAGCAAAGTTTCCTATGGCATGGACACCAACCTAACAAGAAATGGGCACTGGTCGGCTGGGACAAGCTTTGCAAGCCCAAAGCTCTGGGAGGGCTGGGACTTCGCGACCCGAGAAAACTCAACCAAGTCATGGGAGCCAAAATGTGGTGGAGATGGCTAAATACCCCCACAACACTATGGGCACAAATCTAGAAACATAAGTATGCTCCAAACACGCAGGTAGATCAACTCACCCGAAACAATGAACAAATACAGGGATCCAACATCTGGAACACAGCTTGGAAAAATAGAGAGCTAGTTCAGAATCATGCCTTCTGGGAGATTCGAAATGGGGAAAGTGCACTTTTCTGGTAGGACTCTTGGCAACAGAAAAAACCTCTATGTGACCTGGAAGAACTAAACCCCCTCGGGCAGATGCTAAACCAAAACACCCTTTGAAGGGTGAAATATCTTTGGAGAAGAAGCTTGCCTTGGCGAAAGTGGAAAACATCCACCCGGGAGCTACAGATCCGAGAGGACTCAGACCTATAGGCCTGGAAACACTATGCAAGCCATAGGAAAATCCCCACGCGAGAAGGCCTGGACATTCTCAGATGGAGGAATTCCACCACGGGCAACTTCTTAGTCAAAGAGGCCTACTATCTGGAAGGCAACTACCATAATGATGATAAGGAGAATATTTAGAACAAGGTTTGGAGCCCCACCCTTTGGCCTAAGGTATCCACCTTTTTATGGATCATAGTTCATAACCGTATCCTCACTTGGGACAATCTCAGGAAAAGGGGCTTCATTGGACCCTCAATCTGCCCCTTATGTCAAAAACAAGAGGAAACAATGGAGCATCTCTTCAACAGATGTCACTTCAGCCAGTGGATTTGGGACCAAGGATCTCATGCAGTGCGCAGGTTGAATAGAAACAGGAACAACATCAATGACACAATAGAGAATTGGGACTTGCTCTCCTACAAAAACCCTATTCTTGCCCACATTTGGAAAATCCTCCCGGTCTTCACTCTCTGGCAAATCTGGAAGGAGAGAAATAAATGAATCTTCCACTCCAAGGATTCCACACCTTCCCTAACCCGGGGAAGAATAGCCATGCTCATCCGAGAAATAATCAGAAGCAAACCTTGGAAGCCTGAGGACTTAAAATGCAGTCCAGAGGAGTAATGCATTTTCTAGAACTAGCATCTTAGCTTGAATAATCATCCCACTGTGACCGCAACCAATCACCAACACAACAGCCCAACCACCTGATCCCCTCCTCCAACAGGATTTGTAAAGATCAACTTTGATGGGGCTTCCAAAGGAAATATGGGACCAACTGGTTTTGTGGCCACACTCAGAAACTCAATTGGAAAAATCCTCTACCTTGTGGCAGGCTAAACAGGGGAAAGCACAAACAACGTGACTGAACTCACCGACCTCTTACACGACCTCCAAGCAGCAATTGACAGCCACTTCCACAAACTCATTATGGAAGGGGAATCTCAAATTATCATCGAGCTAATAACCAAGATTTTCCATGGGGAAAATCCGATGAAAATTTCGCCCAACTGAAGACTATTGAGGCTACTAGAGGAATTTGGAGCCCTCCTCAGGCCCAATCTCAACATCATACCCTCTCATGTGAAAAGGGAAGAAAATAGTGTAGCGGACTACCTGGAAAACGAAGGGGTAACAACTGAGAAGGAACGCATCTACTGGGAGACACACATTTCAGAAAGCATAGATCTCTCAACCCGCTGTCAAGCCCTTGCCAATAAGGACTTCCTAACCCCCGATGGAGTGCCATGTGGTGCAACAAGGCCACATGGTATAGAGCCAGGTTGGGCCTTAAATTCAGCGGGCTCCCATCCCCTCACCATTAAGGATGGGAGAAAGTCTAAGCAGCCAGGCCCATGGGATGATTCCTCCCACACGAGTGAATAGGACAGATGCGCAATGCACTAAGAAGGTAGCCTTAATGGCTGATCTCGTCATATCCATCCTCATGAATATCAACGATTTTGGCCAGGGAAATACTCATTTCGAGTTTGAGCTACAGAATCTAGGCATCTCTAAGCTCTGGTACAGTTAGAGCAACCTCATCGTTGCTCTAGTCATTGTTCTTCTCATACACATGTCGAGGGAAAGAGGTAAGCCCCGTAGGGGCGCTGCCTGGTATGCCTTCGATGCTCACTAGAAGAGACAATAGAGATTTGAACGAGTGTTGTCCATGGCTTGGATGTAGCTCATCCACAAAGCTAGGAAACCTTGAACGCCTCCCATGGCCTATGTGGAGGAAATGTTTCCAGAAGAACCCATCCAGGCTCCTCCGGAACACCTCCTCTTTACAGTACCCGACAATTGGAATTCGCCAACCTACTTTCCAGGGGAAATTACCATGAAGGCCGCAGGGAAACCACATAGCTGAGGGGATGACCAATTGGAGGAACCCCCTACTTGTTATATCGAAGAAGAAATTCCAGAAGACATGGATGTGAAGGCGACAACAAGTGTAGGAGAATTCTCCTTGGGTGCGGGCGACTAGAATGCTCAGAGTGGACAAAATTGGTCACAAAATCTGGATGAGGACATGGGAACCCAGGGAAGGAAGGAGAGAGGAGAGGTGGAGGAAATCCGACCAGGAGGTGCATTGCTAGAGGATAGCTGGGTGAGGGAGGGTGGCATGGCTCCTATGCCACATCCCCTATCCATCATGCAGGAAGCTGTTGACGGGCGAAATCGACCGTCCATCAACTGAGAGAGTGGAACCGGTCCGGGGTTGTCTAATAACCCAAGCCGTTTGGAATGAACCACCCTGACGGGTTTAGCGGCTCCGTTAGCCGATCTAAGGTCCTAAGAAAACAAAAAAGAAAACTAATCTAAACTAACTAATCTAACTAAAACTAAATAAAACAAACTAGCTAACAATAAACAAAACTAACTAATAAACTAATCTAATTAAAACTAACTATTAAACAAACTAACTAATCTAAATAAACTAAACTACTCTAACTATTCTATATACTACTATACTAACTACTAACTGCAATATAAGCAATTTACAAAATGTACAAAATTGACAATTTACAGATTTAATTAAAACCTGCAAAACTCATTAATATTCTGCCCTAAGACAGCGAAATATATTTTTGTCGATTTTATAGTTTTTATAAACAAGAGATGAAACAGGAAACTAACTAAACCAAACACTAATATACTAATTCTACCTATAAATCTAACTAAACTTATATCTAAACTAAACTACTAATAAATACACTAAACAAACAAATGACAAACTGACCTGGAAACGCTCCAGGTTTGCCCTGTGTATGATGATCTTCGAAGCTGGTCGGAGGAAGGAAACTCGCACCAAATAATCCAGAAGCTTCTCGTAAACGATAGCTGCAATGCTCTTTGAGTTTGTTTACAGGACAAACAAGAAATAAAAGATCATAGCAATTATATGATTTATAAATCTCTGCAATTAGGTAAACCTGTTATGCAAAAACTTATACTTAATAATTCAATTGATGAAGAAGAGAAATCTGTCATTCACAAATTGAATCAAGTAATTGCTATGTTTTTAAATACTGGAAGAAATCAGATATGGATCACATTCATTAATTCATATCACTGTGCAAAAGACTAAGATAGCTAAAGTAGTCATTAATCAAATGCAAATTGATAAAGATAAACATGAAACAAAAGATTGATATTGTGAAAAGCTAAAGCTGTAGCAGAACATCAACTTCTGTCTTAGTTTGTATTAAAATTCCATATCCTTGTTCTCCCACGAATGAGGATGATCATTATTACAAAAATAATAAGTATTTAAAGGTTTTCCACAGGGTAAAACCTCCCTGTGGAAGTTATAAAACTGTTTACATGAAATCTGGGAGATATCCCAAAGTTGTCTAAACTAGGAAACTAAAACATCCAAATATCCTCTAAACTGTCCATCAAATACCATGTAATTTCGAATTCACCTGAAACAGGTCAGAAATAGACAAGTTAGAGAGATATTTCTTAATAAAACAATAAAAATCTAATTCTACAGACTTAGCTACAGAATCATCTGATTCTGTAGCTAGTCTAAGATAAGATACAAAATCATAATTGAAATTAAATCAAATCTTTTAAGAAATTTCATTCAATTGACATCCAATAATTATTTGAGAACGAATCATAAATTGAAACCGTTATTCCATTATGAACTCAAACAAGATCCACATCTTTTAACCGAATACAGAGATAACAATACTCTGTTTCGATTATTGTCATAGGTCGGGTAAATGAAATCATATGGAACAACATCGTAATCATAACAAATCGAATCCATCTATTATGAGATCGTTTTGATATTCAATTGAAAACAAAACAAATCGCAAACACTTCGTTATACTTGTCTCATCAACAGGAGAAATAATCGAATCGAACAGGATTATCACAATAACTGTATAGCAAGCGATTTAGACTGTGAACGAATTCAAACCATAACTGACTCATAACAAAATCGTAACAGGATCAATCAAACAGAGTTTATTATAGATTTTGATCGTTGATCATTGCACAGTAAGCAAACAAGATCAATTGATTTTGATCGCAATTGTTTCAGTCAAATGAATCATAATAGGGTTTGACCAATTCATTTCACAAATTTAAAATACAGAGCATCAATTATAATCTGAACTCGACTCATAGGACAAACTTGCCAAATTAGAATAAGAGAGAATCGATTAGCTAAGATTTTCACACAGTTGTTATGATTCGGGTTCATTTCCTGATTCGGGCGCGAATGTTATTTGAGCGTATTGTTTTCATCAAAGAAACAGAGTCATTATCCTTAAATTGGAAACAATCAAAGATAGAACATCACATGACACAACATCGTAACAAGTATACTCCCAAAAACATTTACCAGTCATAGCATACCAATGATAACGAAATCAAATCCGAGCAAAATCATAACAATCAAACTCAATCAAATCGTTTACCAACCATAGCATATGGATCGTAACAAAATCAAATCCGAACATGATTATGTTCTAAACTGAATATGAAAAATTTCCTTTTCAAATCTGATACAAACCAATTCATTTGAAGGAAAACAATCAAACAAATTCAAACGAAGATCACTCAAATCCAATCAAAATATATTGATTTCTATACTGGGAATAATCAGATCGTATATCGAATCGAAATTTCTTTTTATTCAAAGCAAAGCCATATATAGAATGCACGCAATATAACAGAGCCATTCAAGATGTGAACATAACTATTTAAAACTGAATTCAAATCGTTATATCAACCTAGATTATTTACAAAAAAAAATGATGTCAAAACCATACCTGTGTAGCGACGAGGCTGCTTGATTATGCCAGCTTGGAATTTACAACAGTCGTGGCTGATTCCACTTTTTTGAACAAGATGGAGCCGGTTGTCTTTTGCTTTTTATCCACTGCTTGGAGCTTGGCCTTTTGACTGGTTAGAAGTGTAATCTGGTCTTCCAATGATTGAATCCTTGATTGGAGTATAGGCACATCAATATAATATTGCTCTAACCATGAATTGCACTGGTCACAGGGTGACTGTGTGGGTTTAGACAGAGCAGGCAAGGGTTTGGCCGAATGACCGAGGGTTTCACGAGGCAATTCAATACCCGGGTAGTTAGGGTCGTCCTTTAGGCAGGGGGGTAGGTTTGATACAAAATCATAGGAGGGTTCGGGACATAAACCTTGCGAGTAGGGGTACTCGCTGGCCAAAAAACGCTCAATATCCGAATCAGAATCCTCACTTAGGATGATAGGGTTTGACTCAGCAGAGGGTTTTGGTTTGTTTCTGGCCATTCTCGAAATGAGCCGTGCATTCGTTTTCCCTTTGGAATTTGTAGTAATGTTTGCCTTGGGCTTTTTGCTCATAGGCTTTTTAATGGCCTTTGTACTCTTAGTTACAGTGTCGGGTAAGTCGATAGGAGGGTCGACCGAGGGTTTAGGCAGTAGGACATGGTAGGGCACCGAGGGTACAGCCTTGACCTCACTCACCACAGGTTTGTCAACCTGTGTAGGGTTTGGATCCTAAAAACCATTCCGAGCAACGAAATTTCTCCAGCTATCCCCGTGCAAACTCAAATGATAGACAACGATAAGCTTAATAAGCCCATAATGAAACAGGCTACTGTTAGCCTGGTGCCTTTTGAACTTCTTCGACATTTTAAACAGGCTACGATGCAAATAAAAGGGCATATTGAGAGAGTATCCCATAAAAACCATAAGCAAACGCAGGTGGTGGAGGAACACAAGTTCGTATCGACCTTCACAGGTCACGAACTGTTTGATTATCATCAATAAATCGTGCCATCGTGGTTTGAGCATAGATACATGCATACCTCTGTCACAAGAGGTGAATTTGCGCGATTGAAACAACAGTGTCCATGGCACTTCCTCGACCTTGCAATTCTTAAACCAACACTGTCCCAAAGGAGCTAACCTCGTAGCCGAGCTGATAAACTGTTCATCAATCTCTAACTGTATATTGCCGACCTTGGCTCGATAGCCATCGAAGGTCATGGTAAACTGTCGTGCCACACAAAGGTTAAAACCCTCAAATCATTTCACGAAGGTAAGCCATCCATTTTCTTCCAAATCTTGGCGGGCATTGTAGAACATAAACAGGGCTTGATTGCCATTGGGCTCGACTCGCACGACTGGTGCCATGGAGCCAAACACATGGTAAGGGAAGGGTTTGTATTCACCAACACACACAGGAGCAGAGCTACCCGAACCAACAACAATGAACGAGCAAAAGGGGTAAGCATAAATGCGAGCATGCGAAGGTGGTGGAGTCTGCCATGCACAATATTGATTATCCAAGTACAACCGCCAATTTTCATAGCTGTTCACTCCATAATAATAGTTCAACCTTTAACTTATGTGTACAACCAATAAAATCAAAGGTGAATCACCAACGCGCGCAAATGTTATACCATAATGTTTAAAACATCCGACATAAAAATCAAAACCCAAAATCAACTATGTGCCAATGTATATAATCAAAAGTTTAACCAAGGTGCCAAAATGACATTCATATAGTTGACAAGCCAATAAGTTATGAAGGATTAACATAAGGATTATATCATATATATATATATATAATTTAATCATAACCCCTATGCATTTTCATAGAATCAATGATCAGGCAAGTCATATAAAGTGCAAATCCAAATATAAATGTATTGCAAACTCAATGAACCCAGTCATACAATCAATATAAGAACGTCCATTGAGTATAGTTCGAAAGTCCTTCCAGCTACGTAATGATAAACAAAAGGTAAGCATAGTAAGCATATCGATAAAAAGATCATGACAGTTCAGATAATGATCAAAATACGACTTCGAAAGGAGAAGTTTTCATGCTTACAGTCGTGAAAACTTAACGAAGACAAATGTGTAAATGTCGCAAGAAATGAAAATGTCGTTTATTTGAAAATTGCGATGAAGACTTGACGCTTGCAAGACATAGGTGTAGGCAGCTTACGGGATCAAAAAAAAAATGTGAATTGGCTGCCAATAGAAGCATGGCATGTCCAATTGCCATTCTTCCACCTAGAGCACCTGGAGCTGATGTTCGAATTGAGGAGCATGGTGGAGGACCAAATCCATCATCCCATGCTAATCAACCAGCACATCAACATGCTCTATGATGCCTACTCCAACACGCCACCAGGACAGAGGTGTCCGACATGTGCACAACCCTTCACGTTGCCAGCCAGCGCGGGAAAGCAAGGTGGAGACGCTGACATGGAAACCGCAGCGACAACCGGGTAATTTTTACAGTTAATGTTTATGGTTAGAACTTTTTTTTTTATTAGAGCCAGGGCTCTAGTACTCTTTGAGCTTAATTATGTTGTAATTCGAAGAATAAGGAAGTATATTCAAACTGAGGGGTGCCATATGTCTTGGTTTCCTTCGGGCAGGATAGATTGCAGCCTGTTTTTTGCTATAGACTGCATAGGAGGCCGACTGTCCCGATTTCCGTTAACTCGGTGGGACAGTTGGCAGTCCAGGAATATTTGTATGTTTGAAAGCTAATGCAATAGGATCCAAACCTTTTTTACTTAAAAAAAAATGGATATTGAAGATTTTTGGATTAGAGGACCTTAACCGGGCTAAAATAGTCTTGGTTGAAAGACTTTG